>PVJS01003230.1:0-23563 GCA_004027185.1 Glis glis
AAAAAAAAAAAAAAAAAAAAAAATAAGAATGACACAACTCTGAATGCCTACAAGATAGAACTCTTGTAAAATTTAATTTTGGGAACACATGGAGCTAAAGTATGACCTTTCTACAGTGATGTACCAGGGTGTTGAAAGACGGCAGTTTTAAATAATTGGAGGCACTTTGTTAGAGAAATCAGGAAGTTGTCCAGTTGTTCAGCAGGTGAAACAGTGTTTTTGGAAGGTTTCCTTGGGAACAGGGAAGAAACCAGTCTGACTCAGTGTTCACTTCATGCCTGGTGTGCGTGGGTGCTGCTGCCCAGTGACCCTGGCAGTGCCGGGGACACAGGTTCAGAATAGCCAGCACCAGGCAGCTGCAGTAGCTGTCCCAGGTCACACAGCCACAGGGCAGAACCTTCCTGAGAAGCAGGGCCTCGCCATGAGCACACCTTGCCACCCAGCTCTGCCTTGCCCTTGCCCTTGCCCTGCCTTGGGCTGGGCTGGCTGAGGGAGGGGAGGCTTCTTTTTGTTTCCACCCTGACGTGTTCCAGGTGATGGCGTGTGGGCACCCCACTCCTGTTGCTGCACCTGCTAGGAATCGGGATCTGCTGCACTTTGGAAGAGCTCACCTGCAGGCATGGGGCACTCTTAGTTTCTCAGGCAGTGGGGAAAGAAGTTCCGACCCTTGTTTTGGGCTCATGGCAATCCATTCAGAGCAGCACCTTCCTCTCTTTTCAGAGCCGAATATAGAGCAGTTTGCATAGTTCTGGGGTGAAGCTAGAGACCCTTTGAGTGTATAAGTGAACTGTGTTCCTGATTAGCAGTTAGAGTATGTCTGGAACCTCCTTCTCTTTACCAACTTTTGTGCCCAGGGGTGTGGCCCCTTTTCCAGGCTTTCTGTTTAAGCAGTCATCTTTATTTCAGCCAATTCTTTATTCTCCTTAAAAAGTCATGAGTTCTAGATACCACAGGGTCTAGTGGTAAGGGCAGGTGGGCCACAACAAAGCCTGAGACGGACCAAGGGAAGGACTCTCAGTGTTGTACATGTAAACAGCATATTTCAGAGGATCAAGAGCTAAACTTTCAGATAAGGGAAAGAAAATTTGCTTGAATAAAAAATTACGATCATATATTTCTGAACCTTGTCACCCAGACATTAAATGGTCATTTAGGATTGACTAGAGAGGACTTATGTTTTCATACTCCATTTCTCTACAGATACCTCTTGGCCTTCCAACCAAAAATGCCTATCACTCTTCCCAAACAAAAATCTTTTTTTTTTTTCATAAAAGTAATCAGGATTTTCCTCATGATTCACAGGATATTTACAAACATGCACGGTCAGTCTATTATTAATGAGACCTGGATGCAATCTAAATTTGAAAAATCATTGTTAAGGTTCAGCATGGGATGTTTGACTTTAAAAATACCTTTCCAAATCAGTTAAAGCCGGATTTTCTCCTTTTTAACATCATTTAGTTAAAAATGCCCTTGGTCTTCGTGTAACTGAGACACAGGCTCATTCTGTGACACTGTCTTCCAGGTACGGGCTCTCCTCCGAGCACAGCCCCGAAGCTGTCCTTTCTTCTTGGGAATATTTTTTATTATTTTCTCTGTACTTGTCTGCTTAGTTTACACCAAAATCAAGTCTTGAAGTGCTTATTGTGGTATCTGCTGAGCACCCTGGCTGCTTAATGTATTTTAATACAAATGTTAAAGAAAACGTTAAGATGGCTCTTGACTGTGCATTGTGGGATCTTAGATTGCAGAGTCTAGCCAACTCCTGGGTGTCCAAGGAGGAAAGCAGAATGAGAATGCAATAAAAAATGTGTGTGTGTGTGGGGGTGACTCTCCTATCTATTTATAGTCATAACATTTATTATGGGCTTTAGGATATCCAATAATAGGAGCATGCTTGAAACAGGTGCTAAAATGTAGAAATCTTTTTGGTATATGGAAGCTTGAGATTAGTGATACCTGCCATGGCAGGACTTACCTGTATTTAAGGTGGAAGGTAATTTTGGCACACATCTCTCATCGTGGGCAGCCAGCCTCCTTGGAAGGTGTTCTTTAGTGCCCAGCCTAAGATTTGGCTGCTGGTGGTCAGCTCCCTGTGGAGGAGGAGGAGCTTGTGGGGTAACAGTGCTGGGTATTGTCTGGTGGAGCATGATGCTCGGGCAAGGAGGAGACCATCATGCCATTCCTGCTGTAATCTGCTGCTTCTGTTTGAAAGAATTATATTGAAAATCTGACAAAGGCTCTGAGATATCTAAATTTCACCCAGTTCTCTGTTTACAAAACAACACAAGTAACAAAGAAGATACTGTTCTGTCTGCTTGCTCAGGTAATAAATGCTCTTTATTTGTAGAAAGAAGGAAGGAAGGATGACTTACAGATGCTTCAAGGTTATTTAAAGACAAATTAACTTGGTGGATTTTCAACTAATAAGCTATATACTTTCCTGGGAAGTTTGAGTAGTTTTGTTAAATATGGTTCCTTTTTCTAGCATGTCCTGACTGGGATTTCAACAGTTTTTATTATGTAATGAGGGACTATTTCTTTTGTGAAAATTTGCTTCCTTTTTAGATGTCACTTACAATGAGAATGAGAGTTGGGATTCGATGAGCTAGTTTGTAAAATGAAACGAGGATGGAAGGTCACAGGTGTCCGCAGGAGGAGGCTTGTGCCTGGGTGTGCCTGGGCATCCTGGGTGCTCTGGTGCAGGTTGCAGGTCAGTAGGCACTTAGACACTGTCCTCCTTGCTCCCAAGAAAATTAAAGCCTCCTGTGGTCGGGCCTCTAACCTGTCCTCACACGACACCACCACCTGCTTTGAGCTCGAGGCGCCTCATTCACCAGCCCAGTGGAAACAACTCTAAACTACAGGAAACCACAATCGAGCTTTGAGCCTTGACTTTCCGTGTACTCTCTGTGTGCTAGGTGGTAAGCCTTAACATCCTCATCTATAAATTAGGAGAGAGTTCATGCCTGCCATACATGGGCATTGTAATGATTAAATACCATCTGTTCATAATAGTAGCCAGCTGAGCAGAGACGTCACTGAATCTGAGTGGCCTCCTCCCTGCTCCCCCCGAGAAATTGGGGGTGGCTCCCTTCACTTTCATGGAGAGCTGGTGCTCCTGGCGGTTGGGCTGTGCATGTGGGCCCCTGTGCTCCAGCCCCTGGCCAGGTGGGCCACTTGCTCATCTAACTAGGCTGTGCTCCTTCCTGCTTTCAAGTCCTCCCTCCCCTTCCAGAGTCTGGCACTCTTGCTGTCTTCTCGGCCTACTGAAATGTTTTCCTGGAGAAGGCAGAAATGCTGGGAGGTGAGTCTGGGAACCAGCCTGGGCCAGCCAATGTGTGTGCACATGTACATCCACAGTCCACATGCAGATTAAAAATAGAAGCCAGGATTGCGCCTCTACCAGGATTTCACACAGCTGCAACTCCCTTCTCATGAGGAGTTTGTTTCTGATGACTCCTGGAGTGATAGAACTACTTATTTGCTTTATCCCAGGATGTAGACAGTGGTTTCAGAGTAACAACACCAGGACCAGCATTAACAGTGTTTTGCATTTTCTTTTGTCCTTGGCATATGTCCTGCTAGAGGGATATAGTTGAAATAATGTCTCTTAATGCCACTTGTTCCGTGTTGTGTGGTTATGGCACAATTTAATACATAATGAAATTCATTTGTCACATTGTTTTTTTTGTCATTAGGGATTATTTTTATTTAAAAATTTTATTTTGTAATTATATAAGATATTTACATGGTTCCAAAATAGAATCTAGAAACCAGAAGGTTGTGAAAGAAGTCCACCTGCTCTTCTTCCTTTCCGGAAGTATACATTTAAAAATACTAGGTTTGTCTTTTAATTTCTTACTGTGTGTATATACGTATGATTATGTATAAATATACGTGCTATGTGACATAAAGGTAAACTCTGTGTAGAATATGTGTGCATGTGTATATTGACCATACTTCATATTTGTAAAGAAGAGGAAACTTGCTTAGCTCTTCTTGATGTGCCACCATGCAGACTCAAGCCCTTTTTTAGCCCTCAGGGAAGGGAGATTGTGGGAGAGGTGGGATATGAATGGATATTACTAAAATTACTTTATTATAAGTTTTTATCATTATTTTTTAACAAACTCTTACTCAGGTTCATTTTGTCTTTAAGTCAATTTCTCTTTCCATAATTGCATTTGCCCATAATTATACTTCAGCAGTCTGGGGAGTGGGGAGAGAACCTCTGTGGCTTTCTGAAAGACTGCTCCTTTATATAAACTTGCCTGGATGAGTTACAGGAGGAACTGTCCTCTCTGGTTTCAAAATGAGCTCAACCCTCATGTGCGGGGGGGACTTTCCAAGTGAGAGAAGCATGTCATGCGTGCGTCAGGCCAGGGGCTGGGAGGCCCAGGCAGCTGTCACAAGCTGTGAAACATGCCTGCGGGCCGAAGGCAGTGCTGGAAACTCTTGACTTCTGCTTACACCTGGCTTTGGACGGATAAAGAGCTATCTTCCCAGGGCGCCAAAGCCATGGTATATCCACGCAGGTTATGAGTGTGTAGTATTTCTTTTAGTTTACCTAACAAAGACACATATCTAAATAAAGAAATGCAGCTTTCTGCAGGCCCTCAGAGTAGCAAACACATGTTTGAAGGGCCACCCAGGAACAACTTTGTGCCACACAATGTCATTTTTGAGGGGTTTTAACCTTAAACATTTTTTTAAAAATTAATGTTCTGAGGATACCACCCATTGTACACACAACACTTACAATTATGTCTTATCCTTATGTGTTACAAGAAGAAGTTTTCTTCTTGTTTTGGTCAGTTTACAACAATTTGTATTTGTGAAGAAGGGTGTGAGCTCACATATGTTGGGTATCTCTTCTGTATCTGGTATATTACATGAGTTATCTCAGGAATCAAGACCATCTTGTGAGGCGGATGGTCGTGTGTGCGTTGTGTGTGTGTGTGTGTGTGTGTGTGTGTGTCTGAGGTGGGAGAGTTCATTGCTTGCCTTCTCCCAGGAAGCTAGTAAGTGGCACAAACCCTTGCCGTGCCCAGTGCACTGTGTTGCCTCAGTTTACTTTCTGTTCTCATCCTGAAATGCATCCAAAAGATTAATTCCAAGAGAGTAAGACTAGGTTACTATTTGTAAACTAGAAAAAGAATTTTAGAAATTTTTAGTTCATCTAACAGTTACTCCTGTGCTTTCAACAAAAACGTGTTCTAAAATGGCTAGGAAATGTTGCCTTATGAAAACTTGTATTCAGAAAGTAATTTCTTAGAGTGGCATGAGGATTCACCTCACCACGGTTTTAAAATACGTCGATCTTCATTATTGTAAGGTTGTGTTGTTCCTATGGTTGGACAGTGTGCCTTTAAAATTCACAGCTGTAATTTTCCCCCAGATCAGAAAACTCTATGCAGCTGCTTTCTTTTACATCTCTTCTTTGGAGAAAAATCTAAAATGACGTCTTTCCATAGTATATGGTGTTTCAGAAAAAAGTTTGCAGGAGACAAAGTTTAAAATTATTATAAATATTTCCTAGCACACTAGTTTTGTGTATGGAGGGGTGTTCTGTGACTTGTCTAGTCAAATTTTGCTTGCCCTTAAAACACTGAGATGTCTTAACTGCCAGTTTATGGTTTTTTTAAATGAAGAGTGAAGTTTTCTTTTAGTAAAGTTAGAAGATGAAGTTTACCAAAGGCAAAAATAAAAGACGCAGCATAGAAATGCATCACAAGCTGTGGAAAAAGAGATTATCATAAGAACACCATTAATTATAAATTAAACTATGTTAGGATATACATGAGGCAGCATAGAAGTGTGTCAGAAGCTATGGAAAAAGATTTTCATAAGAACACCATTAATTAAAAATTAAATTCTGTGTTAGGATATAAAAGAAAAACTGCAAGATTCAGCAGGCAAGAGACCCATGGAGTATTCTAAAGTTCTGGGGCATCGATGTGGGGGTTCTCATACGCCCAGTGCTAGGTGAGGGAAGACTGACTCCATGACTTGACTGTAACCAAGGTGGTGTGGTGGCAGGGATGCTGTGGGTGAGGGTGATGTGTACTAGAGTATGTTTGGAGAGAAAACCCAGTTTTCCTCTCCCAACTGTATCATCCCCACCCTCTGCCAGCAAGAAATGACACAAACACATAAGAGATAAAGAAGACACACCATTCTGTTAGTGGCTTTCAGTTCTTTTCCAGGGGATGAACATCTTGGTGTGTATTGTTCTTTTTAAGGTTATTTTCCCAATCAAGAGTCTCACAAGCAAGATGTTAACAGGAATGTATATATCCATTCCATTGTTCTCCATGTAGAAATATGAGCTGCAGCTTGTTAGTATCAGAAAAATGGGGCATCGTCTCTTTCTCCATTTCAGGTAGAGTCCACTGCACTTGAAACCTAATAGCTTTCAGTCTCTCATGGCTCCTAGCTCTCGGCAGTGTGTAAAAGGCGCCTGCTCTGCATTCATTATCTTTAATCTCTCAGTTGTGCTGCCTTAGGAGTGTTATACTTGGTTCACTCATTTGCCTGAGGACTATTAAAAAAAAAAGAAATGATACCAAGGTTTAGACTGTGGAAATTTTGGTGTCAAGAACAGTTTGTCATTGCTTTCTCTCCCCTCTCCATAAGTAGATTGACAAGTAGATATACTGTATTTTAATATACATGCACTGCAGAAAATTTGGAAGATCTATATACTTATGAAAATTATAATCATTTATAATTATATCCTGTAGAAAAACTATTAGCAATTTGATGTATTTCATTTATATATTCATGTAGATATACATGTACATATCTAGCTATATACATGCACATTTACACACATAATATGTCTGAACATATACATGTATACATTTTTCAACACAGTTTGCACGCTACAGTATATATTTTGTGGTCTCCCCCATAGTATTATCTATCACTAGTATTAATGTCAGTAAAATTTTTTACAGAAATCAGTTTCAAATGATTATATTTAATCATATCACATGACTTTACCATAATTAACACTCTCTTGCTATTGTTGGGTTAGTTTCAATTTCATCTAATGTGGAACCTTGACCTTTTTTTACTTTTCTATTTAGCAAGCATGATTTGCTGACATTAGCACACTATTCGATAAAAAAAATCACTATTCTTGTTCATTAAGAATCTAAGCAATGGAATGTAGCTCTGGTAGAGTACACACATTTGAGGCCCTGGGTCCAATCCCTGCTACCCAAAACAAAACAAAACAAAACATCCTGATCATTTGATTTGAGAGCCTAAACCAGGATTGTAATATTCCATATATATTTTTTTTCCTGCACTAATTTAAAAGCATTCTTGCATTTTAAATACCTATTTTAGAAAGTTCCCTCATTAGCTTTGGTTTGATCTTTCACATACTCTTTCCTGAAACATAGATTATCTTCATGCTAGGTCTGCTGTGCAGAACAGGATGGGAATTCCAGCTTTTGTAGCACTTATTATCTAGTAGGAAACGATAGTAGTGAATAACTATGTAAATTATAAAATTATGCTTGTAATGAATGTTGCAAACCAAAAGTTACAGTGGGTTATTAGAATGTGTACTTGAGGAATCTACACCAGAAATATAAGGAAATTATTCAATTAAAATAATTCTTATTGTCTTCTGTTGTTTATATTTAAAATGGAAGATCTGAGTGCTTTATCTCTGAGTTGCCACAAGTCAGAGGACACAATATGAACACTTTATTTGTATATTTTTCTCTTACCAAATATGTAGTATAGAGGAGAGGAAATCATTAATCCCATTGGTTGAATATTTGATTTCTGAATTTTTTTGAGCTAGTAAATTTCAGGATATAAATGTTGAGTTATTACTGCCAGCATCCTGGATTTGAAGCAGGAGATTTCATTACCATGATTAAAAAGCCCTTCTCTGCTCACAAGCAAGTTATATAAAATAAGCAAAATGATATAGATCAATGGGCTTTAGTCCATAAAGCCTAAGACAAACATTAAGCCCATGCTGTTTATATAAAGTGAGTACAGTGAGATATGGGAAATTATGCATCAATGTGATGATCTGTGGAATATTCATGGAAAAAAGTTATTTGCTCCTTTTATTATGCCTTTGATTGCTCAGCAGTTTGGTGAGCAGAAGTCATATATTGGGTTAAGAGGATGAGAGGCCTTTAACCTTGATCTGGTGTAAAAAGTTGGAATAAAAGCTGAGATTAAAAAAAAGGGGTAAGTTAATGTAGAACTAGAAGTGAAGAATTCAGTGCAGAAAATAAGTTTAAATGCCTTTGGGCATTTATTTGGAGGTGAAATAGGAACAGTAAACTGCTGGTAGTTAACCGGGCAGTGTGAGAAGCTTTGAAGAAGAAGGAAACGCCTTGAATTTAGTTATATATACTTATATATACTGATGCTGTCCAAGCCTTGGACAGAGGGAATGTGATGTCATTCTAAAGACAAGTGAAAAGACTAATATGACAAATACTCAGGTTTCCTTAAATTCATAGCTGTGAATATGTTGCCATGTTTATCTCTCTAAATATAATAGATTATTTTGTTTTGTTTTATGGTACGTTTGAAAGTACATTGAAACTATGAATTTTTACAAGCTGATTTTGTATATGGCCACCTTACTAAATTCTTATTCTTTCCAATGCAGTTATTTTCTTGGATTTGTCTTATTAGATTGTCATATTGGTTGCAAATAAAGTAATTTTAAAAATTACCTTATTTTTTATAATTTTTGGGCCCCTTTTGAAATATTTTTCTTATTTTATTGCATTGTTTAGGACCTCTAGTGAATTATTAAACACAGGTTGAGTATCCCTCATCTGATATGCTTGGGAGAGAAGTGTTTTGGATTTCAGTTTTAGAATATTTGCATATACATGATGAGTTATGTTGGGGATGGGACCCAAGTCTTAAACACCTTTTATACATAGCTTAAAGGTAATTTTATGCAATATATTTAGTAATTTTTTTCATGAAATGAAGTTTCATAGTGTGGAATTTTCCATCTGATTATCATGTCAGTACTCAACAAATTTCCAGTTTTGTTGGATTTGGGATTTCTGGATTAGGGATGCTCAACATGTTGTATCACTGATAATGTACCAATTTTAATGGGGACAGTTAAACACAGTGATTGCAGTTATCTTCTTGTGGATATTCTTTAGATACTTTTAGAAAATTTCCTTTAATCATAACTTTCTCAGTATTTGTCTAAGAATGGGTTGAGAATTTGTATCACTGTTTTGCTTTATCTGGTATGCCCGTGTAATGATTTGTAGAAACATATTTTTCTGATGTCAAGCTATCCTTACATTCTTGAGACTGATGTGACTTGGTGATGATCCTTTAATCATTTTATATTTTTTGGTGCCTCTATTTTAATTAGATCAATGAATGCAGATGCTATTGTGACTAATGAAATAGAGGTGCATTTAAAAATATTGCTTTTGTATGTTTTTATTATTGATGTATTTCCCAAGTTAACAGATAGTAAAAGTATAACTGCTGTCACCTGGAGGACTATAGAATCCTTTGTTAAAAAGATATACTCACACTTGAAATGGTTGGCAGTCAGCCATCTAGATACTTAGTACACAAGTCTCACCCTCAGCCTTAACCCCTTGCTAGTAGGTTTGCATGAGTCTGTTGTCCAGTAGATGATCTTGATGTCTGTCTGTGTATTCCACATCTCAGAGATAGAGGGCAGTTGAAAAGGTCATCTCATTTATCTTTGAACTGCCTGCTACTGAAGACTTGCAGATATGATAATTGGGACATTGTCTCATGAGGTTGCTGACTCTGGGGCTTCACTATCAGCGGCAGATCTCCTGACTTTAATGTCTGGTACATCATAGTTAGCAGTATTTTCTAGTATGTTTGGGTTTGGTTACAATGCGTCTCCCTTGCTATTACAACTCTTTCTAAATAGATTGGAATGATGGATAGAATATTTCTTAATTCTTTGGAAAATGGGAGGGGAGTGGTATTTCTCTAGCATTCTACCAACAACCAATAACCATGATAAAGTAATTATAAAATGTGACAAATACTAGGTTGAAATCCCTGAAGCCAGCACGTTGAATTGTCATGTCTCTTTAGAGTGGGGGAAGGATGGAATCTAGTAATGAGATTGCTCTGGTAACTGTTGTATCCGTTTTAAAATAAGCCTGTATGTCTTTGGAAGGTCTGGGTGCATTCCTCTCTCCTTTGTGTGGAATCCACAAGATGGCATGTGTAGATTCTAGAAAGGATGTCATTTTAAACCCACAGTGCCGCTGTAATATAGGGGGGCTTTGATCTGAGAGCATAAGCCAGTGTCAGTATTGCCAGTGATTTGGAAAATGTGTGAAATTCATCTTTACTGCACTTAAAAAGTTCTTAATGGCAATTCTGAAAATGTTAGTTTTTTGAAAATAACATTTACCCAGTTATGTGCTTAGAGAAATAGAGTCAAAGAACATTAAAGAAAGCAGTTAATGGTGCCAATTACATTTCAGGTCCACTCACACGTTGCCTGGCTCTTTTAAAGTTGACTCATAAATAAAACCCCAGAAATATCAATCTTGTAGCCAAGGAACCTGGAGAACATTCATTCAAAAATGTTTTGGTATTTCTGATGGAGCAAATTTTGTGGTAGATGTTAGGGATATAAAAATGAATAAGGTATAGCTGTGGATCTTAAAGTCTAGCCTAGGAGACAGAGAGCCTGAGCAGGTGCCTTCCTTGGGGATATTAGGTTTTGCAGTGTGGTCTTTAGGTGGCAGGTGGATGCTCCACATTGTATAGGTTGGGTAGGCAGTCCAGGTACATCCAGCTCCGTGATGGTGGTGTGGCTGGAACTCTCTTGACGCAGGTCATACTGGGTTGCCATGAAACTATGCCATAAGCTTTGAAAGGAACATTTTGCCTATTGTGTCTGTATGTATGCATGTATTTAGTAGCTTACTATCACAGCTAACAGTTGTTTAGTTCAAGTTGCGCAGACATTTCTACTTTCGTATCTCACATGTTTCGTGGGGGTGAAGTGGGGTGGGGATTCCTACAACACATTTAGGAGCAAAAGCAGTTAATAATTTGAGTAACTTTTTATCTGAATATGGACTTGTGTCTTCTATAATCCTATATGTTGATCTTCGACCTCAGAATCTCTTCATCGCACTTCAATCTTTTTCCTACTTCTCCCAACATGTCCCTCTTAGTGCTCACTGTTTTATATTTGAACTTGAGAAACTCTGGACACCTGCCTATCTGTGGGTTTCCTCTCTCACTGTGCTGTTTCCAGCTGTCTTTCTTTGCTCTGAGTCTCTTGGTTCTCTTCCTGCTGTGAACTGACATCTCACCTGAGGTGAGATGAACACATTCATGGCTTGGGCAGCTCCTGAGCGCTGGGCAGGCTGGGCTCTTGAGGCACAGCTCCCGCTGCCCGTGGGAGGACCTCAGATTCCCAGGTCTGCCTGCCCTCAACATCAGAGCGCCTAGCACATTAGGAGGTACTTCATAAATGTTTGCTGAATAATAAAATGAAAGTTTAGAACTGACCTTTTCATGGGACAGTAAAAACATGTATGTGCACACACGGGTATATTTTTAAAAATTTACTGATTATTCCATTGTATTGTTTTTCTTGAAAAGATAATGGTTTGTAATTCTTATTTTCCTTTAGGAGAATACCTCTTAGAAGATATCAATGGCACCACATTTATATTGTTTGCCAATCATTGATGGGAGCTTGCCTGTGCTATTTCAGTTGGAATGCTTATTATTTCAGTCACATATTGGGTAACACCTTACAGAATTTGGTATTTTGGTGCATTTTATGGGTTAAAACATGTATTTTAAGATATAACATTTATATACTTACCAGTTTCTTTTAGTCGTCACTTTTTTTTTTTTTGCGGTACCGGGGATTGAACCCAGGGGTGTTCTACCTCTGAGCTACACCCCCAGCCCTATAATTTTTTCATACTTTATTTTGAAACCGGGTCTCTCAAAGTTGCAGAGGACCTCACTAAGTAGCTGAGGCTGGCCACGAACCCGGATCCTCTGGTCTCTGCCTCCCAAGTACTGAGATTACAAGCGTGCGCCACCACGCCCGGCTAGTTGTCACTTTATAGATTGAGATTATATTACCTCTCTGATCTTTGTGGCCATATGAAGTGCACATTAGCCATTGTATTTGCTTCTTCAAATATGTGTATCTAGGAAATGAAACCTTAAATAATTACAGTTCAAGATAAACCTGGTAATTGTTTAGTTTTTGTTTCCAGTAGGATTATTAATAGATAATTGACTGTTCCATTCAAAAAGCAAAACATCAAAAATAGTAACCTTGACTTTTCTAAGTAAATGAGAATCTGCAATGGAAACAGTGTATGATTTGCTGTACTCATATGTACTGATTCTTTCTTGGTAATCATAATGGATGGTATCTTGTCTGTCTCTCTTCTCTCAAACCAAATACAGAATAGTTAATCTCTTAAAGGACTCCTATCTAAGAAGCCCAGATACAAAGAGGGCTCGCTGAGGTGCTGGGTTGGTAAATGGGACTCAGCAGATCAGAATCATCTTTGGTCCTCAGTCAGGTTATGTAAGTGGGTTTTTAACTCTGATTTTCCTAAGTTGCTTTCCCAGCCATTAACGAATTGGAAAGATGTTCTCAAATGCAGAATAAAAAGAATGTACTACTGTTACTTTAAGACGGAAATTAAGTAGGGAGGGAAAGGGGGGCTGTTGTGACTGCTGACATTTGTGGCCTCCTTTCATTTGCGTAAGAGGTGGACTGGCTTCTCTGTGGCTGCGGTTGCCATGGAGAGGTAGTGGGGGAGGACTCCCAGGACCGCAGCTGAGAGCCAGTCAGCCCCAAAGCTGCTCCCGAATGTGAATGTGACGTGAAGGGGCAGGGAGCTCAGGTGTGCCTCCGGCACAGATAATGGGGGATGGCTGACCTGCCATGGCTGGTAACGTGACTGTGCACATACCCCTGGGTGTGACGGATGTCTGTGCAAGTGCCTGTGGATCTCTGTGTGCAGTGAAAGGATTGTAATGTTGTATGTGCTCCCACCCTTTGATGTGATTTCCTACACTCGGTGCGATTTGATGAAAAGAGTTTAAACAATTATACCAATGTACGCCCTGGTTATAATAAGAAACTGACTAACTTAAATCAGCTTGTTTGCATCTAGATAGATGACATCAATAGTAAATCAAATAAATCATGGTGGGAATAATACACTCAGAAAAATCTAATATGGTAGATTAAACTGTAACCAGAAATGAATGGGTTACTAATCAGAATAATTAATATAGGGCTGTTTCAGAGTGGTATAGCTAGCTAAGACAAGAAACACGAAACAATGAAAGTTGTAAGATTTTTTTCTGTGTGACATGTAGAAGAGAATCAGGTGTTATGTAGATAAATATGCTTGTATCTTAGATGAATTTTGAGAATTTTGGTTATTGCTATTAATATCTTTTATTGGAAATACTAATTTTACATCAAATGGGAATTTTTTAATCAGTTTGTAGTGCGATCATTTTATGGCTCTTGTTGTGTTTGGCTGACACCAGTGGTAAAATGAATGTGATGGCTCTATTTCAGTTTTTGTCTTCCTGTGGCTATCGTAGATAATGGTTTTGTCTAAAAACAGTGACTGGTAATTTTAACTTAAACTCGGAGCAGTAGCTCCAAGAAATAGTTTAATAAACTATTTCTCAGTAAAAATCTGTTTCTCTTGAGGAAATAAATCATGTATTAAACTTAACAAATACAAAGCAACTCACTTGACTTTTCAGTTTTCTGAAGAAATCTGAATGATAGCTGAATGTTAATATTGCTTTATAGTAAGAGTTAGAGATGATGTAGGTGAAAGATACATTATAAGGTTGTTACAGGCAGTGACTACTTAACACATGTTACAGCCAAATTTAAGAATGATAACTGGTTGCCTAATTTAATCCATGAAAGAAGTACCAAACCAGGTCTTTTAAGTAGTATTGTGTAAATTGCAGGCAATAGTGACACATACACCACTGAAAAGATTTATAGAATGTGCAAATTTGTTGTATACAATTTATTTGGAAAGCATTAATTTAAGTTAAAGTATTTCAGAAACTATTCAACAAATACTGTAATTATATATAAAACTATTCCCTAGATGATAGCCTTACTTGGCTTACTAAAAATTTCTACTCTCTTTTGTGTTTGAGATATTTATATTGAGTATTTTTTATGTTTTAAGTATGCTATTTAAAGATATAAACACCACAAGTTAGTAGATACAGATATTGAAGTTGATATTTTCATTATTTTTCAATTTTAAATTAATCCCATTATACGTCTATTCAACAAGGAAATAAAAATTAATTTTCTCAATTACTTAAGCAAGTCAAAAGAGCTATGAGGGATAAGTATTTGAGTATTTGTTGGGTCGTAATAGATAATCTTTCATGAGTGCCAATTGCATGCTAAGTACTATTCTAAATATACTTATTTTTTCTGAATCACACACTTTGTGAGGTAGGTACTGCTTTCTTACCCATTTTGCAGATTAGAAAATTGAGGTTTAGAGGGTGAAGTAACTTCCATTGTTATAGAGAAAAGGGGTAGACAAGGATTTGAAACCAGGGAAGTTCTTTTTTTTTTTTTTGCGGTACTGGGGATTGAACGCAGGGGCGTTCTATCTCTGCGCTACGCCCCCGGCCCTATTTTTTAGCCTTTATTTTGAAACCAGTCTCACGAAGTTGCAGAGGGCCTCGCTAAGGAGAGAGAGAGAGAGAGAGAGAGAGAGAGCGAGCTGAGGCTGGCCGCAAACCCGGATCCTCCGCTCTCCGCCTCCCAAAGTACTGGGATTACAAGCGTGCGCCACCACGCCCGGCACCAGGGAAGTTCTTAACCAACACTATTTACTATTTCTTCCATATTAATCTTACAAGAATAGTGTAGTTGGGAAGGGGGGAAGCATTCTTTTCAGGTACCCTGGGTTCCGGTACCTCAGCTTTCCACATCTTGGCCCAGTGACAAATATGTTAGACCTCTTCATGCTTCAGCTATTTCATATATTTGATGACAGAACCTGTGTGAAGCCCCTCCCATGGCAGTAGTTGTTCCTAACATGTAGTATTATTGTACATAATGTTAAACTATAAGATAGCAATCTCAATTATGTTTTTATACTGTTTGAAAACAGAATAAAAGTAAAAAGACAATATAGTTAAAGTAATGGTGAATTTTTCTTCAGTTACCATTCAAATATTGATTGATTTACTGCAGGGTTTCTCTGCCTCTCTACTACTGACAATGTGGGTCAGATACTTCTTTGTTGTGGAGGCCGTTCTGTGCCTGGTAGGATACTGAGCAGAAGCCCAGGCCTGTACCCGCTGGATTCCAGTTACAGCTCCTCTCCCTCAGTGTAACAAACAGAGATGTCTACAGACAGTCCCAGTGCTCTCTGAGAGGCAAAACACCCCTGGCTGCAAACCCCTTGTACAGTTACCCTGACACTGCAGATCAGGAAGCATCATATGGTGACAGGTTGGGATGCAAACATGGATGCAGAAGTCCAAGATGAAGATGCTCTTAAGTGAGAGTTATGCAAGCAAGGAGGTTGGCTTTGGTTAGTGTGTGTGGCCACATGGAACATGGTAATATATCTTCTACAATATGAATAATACATGCACTTAATTTTTCAAGAACTCAACTACTACAGAAATATATATAATAAAAAATTAGTATTTCCCTCTTTCTTCCCCCACAACACCTAACACCTTATGCTTTCTCTGCCACAGGGATCACTGTTCTACAGAATTCTCCACCATACTGATGTGAACAGAGAGAGAGAATGGAGGGGGCACACGCCCTAGAGTTTATTCCCTTGTCCCTCTTCCTTTGCCATCGTAGAAGTTGTCACTGTACTTGTACATTATAAGTACATATATATTAATATATTTTATTTGGCTAATATATTTTCATCTCCACTAAAGCCTAGGTTCTGCAGGGGGCCTCTCTAGCTCAGCACTGTCCAGCTCAGGGCTTTGTGTGTGGTTGGTCCTCAGGATGGAGTGAAATGCCCCACGCCTGGCACAATGCCGGATATCCTGAGATCAGTAATATTTTCTTTCCTTTCTGTTCCCTTCTACTCTGCAAGGAATTGTTAATATAATTAGACTGGCAAATTAAGGAAAGGAGCAGGTTATATATTTCAGTTACCTATTTTTTTCTCTTCTTTTTTTCATATGGTGAAATAGTTTGTGGTAATAAAAGATACAGATGTTCTTTGGAGAGAAAATTGACAACTGAAAAAAATGAAAATGATCAAAGATGTTAATGTTTAATATCATCCAAAAAATGTACCTTTAAATCCTCATTCAAAATGCAAAAGAATGGTGGTAGGATAATGGATCTGTATTAGAGGTTCTTGATGTGAGTGTAGGGGTCGCTCTCCATATATTGCTGCTGAGTCCCTGGATTTGTATGCAGGTATGCGTGTGTGACTTCCTGGGATAGACTGTATACCGGTTATAAGATTTTTTTTTAAACAGATATTTTGAAGTTTCATTATTTTCCTTTTTAAAAATTAACTGGCACTTATTTTAATTGACAAGATAATAGAGCAGTGTGGGAGTAGATGGAAGTGTTCTAATTTAAAAACAAAAAAGAACTGTATATATAATTCTTGGTCATTTTATTTTAAACTGTATATGTATATACCTTTATACAACAAATACACATGAACACAAAAAATAACTGAAAACGAATGTGGCAACACGTTATCAATGGCTAATTTGGATTGAGATATCATTTTCTCTCAGCATCATATAATGTTTAAGTTCAAAAACTTAAGTTAAATATCACAAAGTTAACTAATTCAAACAGAAAAGAAAGTAAGACAATAGAATGAGTTTTATGTCTTTCTCACCTGGTTTCTTCCCCAGGGTCCACTGGGACGCCAGCCAGAGACTTGCATACCCTTTCATGCACACGCATGCATGTGTGTACACGCGAGTTCATTTTTATATTTTGATATACTTGGAAGTATACAATATACATTGTTCTGCTTCTTGAGTTTTACTTTTTTTATTTTACTTTTGTGTTTTTTAACTTTGTATCTTGGAAAGATTTCAAATCTTCAAATTCTTAAAGGGAGCCAGCCCCCATCCCATCAAAAGGAATGAAGAACACTGATATGTTTCTAGAAATTGTTTTCTCTTCTTTTTGTTGTCCTTCTCATCCTTAGTGTGTACAAACCTGACTCCTAGTGGTAGTTCAGAAGTTTCCTGTGGCCGGGCGTGGTGGCGCGCACTTGTAATCCCAGTACTTGGGAGGTGGAGACCAGAGGATCCGGGTTCGCGGCCAGCCTTACGGCTCCGGGTGGGGTACTGACCTTTCTTGCACACCCACTATGTGTCGATCTCTGGATACTTTGTGTCACTAACCTCACACTGTTACATGCCCTTTCCTGCTTGTTATTTTAACACTGAAACAATATGTGAATGATACTCTGGTAATTTTTTTAAATTACAGAATTGGCTTTTTCCCCTTCTTTTTAAAGCTTTTGATTATGGAACTTTTTAAATGACTACACAGTAGACTAGAGTAATAAACCTCCATTTGCCTATCACTAGTTAACACCACATGGTCAGTCTGGTTGATTCATTCCCCTGGCCATCCCTTATCCCTATTTATGACTTTGACTTGTATGGGTCACTAGTCAAACACATCTTTGTGGGTCCCAAAATATAGGCTGTTCTTTGAAATAATAATTCACAAGGAAAATAATTCAAAATCAGATAAAATTACCTTAAAGACAACTCTGAGAGATGTCTTTGTTTCTGCTGCTGTAGCAGAATACCTAGGATTAGGTAATTTATAATGAACAGAGATTCGTTTCTGACAGTTCTGGAGGCTGGGAAGGCCAAGATCAAGGTGCCGACATCTGGTGAGGGCCTTCTTGCTTCATCCTGACATGGCAGAAGAGTGATGGGCAAGACAGGCGTGGACTCTTGAGTGGAAAGAGCAGAGCCCTCCTGTAAGCCCTTTGCATAGTGCCGTCAGCCACGACCTCGACACCTCCCGTTAGGCTTCACATCCCAGCATCCTTACACTGGGGACTCAGTTTCCAACACATGAATTTTGTAGGGGACAAAAATATTCCAGCCCCAGTAGATGTCCATTCCAGTGCAACAGATCACGAGTCTGTTGTGTGTGCAAAGCTGGTGGCAGTGGGTCAGGAAGGAAAATGCTTGTTTTTTAATTAGATCAGAATCAGCCGCTCAGTGTCACAGGAGAGAGAGAGAGAGAGACCTTTGCAGAATCTCTCTGATGACAGCATGGAAGACATGGAGTTTAAATTTTCCATAAAGAGGAATCTTGTGGAAGGGGTGCTATGTATCAACCAGGAGGCCTCAGTTTGAACTACCTTAAGCCACATTTTTTTTTAAAATACAGGCTCAGCTTCTTTTTTTCTTTTTAAAGCTTTTGATCATGGAACTTTTTAAATGACTGTACAGTAGACTCCAGTAATAAACCTCCATTTGCCTATCATCCAGCATCACTAGTTAACTAGTTATTGGGAGCCCACATGTTTCTCTGACAAGTAGTTTTCTTCCTCCATGAATTATCTGAAGCATTGTGAACCAGAGTCACACATAGTTGGGCCCCAATTATAAATGCATCATGTAATAAAAATTCAGTTTCAAATCAGTGGTTTGGCACTCAGACCACATTTGCCCTTAGTGATAGTCTGATCTGTCTAATTAGGTTTCCAGGCTAGACCACGAAAGATACTTAGTTTACAAGGTACCTTGCTTTATTGAAACTGGGAACAGAGAGTTCCTCCTGTTAAGTCCTGCCTGGCATCGGTGCCACTGTGTCAGACAGAGGGACAGCTTGTCACCTGCTTAACAGCTCCAGACAGTAGGCCAGGCAGGTACTCCGAAGTACCTGTTTGTGTGTCTCCTGTGCCAGTATTCCATAGTAAGCGAGAGCTTCCTACAAGAAGGCGCCTTCTTGCACGTGCCAGAGTTAGGCAGGAGGCGGGGCTGACACAGCGGTGATGAACCCAGAGGCTGGTGGCTGGGAAGGTCCTCAGTCTTAGCTGGCTACCAGGTCTGTAGCAGAAAAATTGAAGTATCTGAGTATTAGTTACCTCAACACGACATTTCGTTCTGTTGGAGTTCTAGAAGAAATGTAATTGCATTCTTCTCTGTCCAGGCGCCTCTGAACTCCCCTCTTCATACCAGAAGGCATTTCCACCTTCCTTCCTTCTACTCTCACGTTTCTAATCTATGCCATTCCCTTCTACACAGCCCAGCAGGCATGGCTTTGTTTTTGTTCATGGAAATGTGAGGTCAGGGGAGGGATGGAGTATGGTTTTATGGAGAGGCTGTGTCTCCCTTGCTGTGGTATTCCCCGTGGAGAACCACTGATTCTGAAAAGGATTAAAGAAGAAGAGCAGGTTGTTTAGGTAGAAGAGGACGGAGAGCGACGCATATGTCAGATTAATGGGTGGTTGTTGTAAATACTCACTGTAGGCTTAATGCCTGCTAGGAGTGCTGCTAATCTCCATGCCCCTAGAGGGGATGCCTTGACTTGGCTAAAAGGCACAGTTACTAATTTGTCATTTAAAGCTGAAGGAAGTGTGCACGAGTCTCCAGTGGTGATGTGTTTCTGTGTTACTTGGTCTGCATTGTCATACCTGGTACCTCCATCTGGCATTGTCTCTTTTTGTTGTTCAGATCCTCTGCCCTGCAGTCTGACCCAGCACCAGTAGACCAACCTTGTCTTAGACTGTGTCTTGTTCCAGCAGAACGAGAAATCTGAAATAGCCAAGTATGATCTACCCAGCCCATAGTACAGTTACCAGGGTTCCTGGCATCTGTGAACACATTGTTGATGCTGCTGCTGAGTGGGGAGGGGCTCCTGGGAGGGGAGCTGTTCAGACAGAGCAGGGGGCGTAGTGAAGTCAGGCAGCACCAGTTGATCACAGGGCTAGAATTCACTGTGCTTAGTTTATATTTTTGCCTAGGTAATAGAAAAACTTTGTATATACCCCTCCCCCCTCTTTAGGAGGACCTTTTAAAATTTATTATAGGGAAAATGGATGTATTATTTGCTGATAAGAGTTAGTACAGATAGCCAGCCTGAGAAGCCAGAGCAGCATGTGATGAGTGTTTTTAGTCTTTGAGATCCACACTTCCTGGGTCTCTCAACCGTCTGTACATCTGCATCCTTAGTCCTGAATTCAGGGTGTGTGTGTGTGCGTGTGCAGCAGGCACACATGTGGGTGTATGTGCACCATTATCATGCTCATCACCCAAGTTCAGAGGACCCTGACGTTTAGCCTCTCAGGATAAGATCACTCTCTTTATGCTCCCTTCTCCCCCCACCACAGTTACCATGACGACCTCTTTTCATTCCCCGCATCAGAAATCATCAAAAATGGGAAGAGGAAACCAGTGTTGTTATACTCTAATGATTATGTCTAAGCCACAGTGGGCAAAGTAGTTTGTTGTGATCATTAAAAAACTATTAGAAACATGTATTAGCAAACATCAAGTTTCAGCATCTTTGCACAATAGTTATGTTCAAGTAGTTTTTATTTTCAGATGGAAAATTACTTTCTAGTTTAGGGCTGACATTGGCAATACTTATTAGGTGTGGTTTTTGGTATAATAATTATGAAGAATATATGCTTTGGCTTTGTATTTCAGTAGTGTAATTTAATTGGACATCTTAGCCATGAAGCGTGCATTGAACTTTTCCTCCCTGATCTTCCTTAGCATCCACTGACTTCAGCTTCAGTTTGATAAGGCAGATGGCTGCTGCTGCTGCTGCTGCCTCTAACACTGGGTAAAATGTGGCTTCCAAAAGCTGGCTGATAAGACTTTTTTCGTGCATTTTATGCAATTTTGAATCTTGACCTGATACTATCTGTAATTTAGAGAACATTGCTTCTCAAGGTTGGTCACATGTTGGAGTCACCCGGGAAACTTATTTAAATGCTGATTTATTTGGTATGGGGTACAACCTCAGTATCAAGATTTACACACTCTAATATTGAGGACTCAGATGTGCAGTGAGTTTGGGTTCTCCTCTTTCAGGGGCTATGTAAAGGGTTATCAAAGCAGGAGCTAGAACAGTGGCACTGGGGTAGTCAGCCTTGGGCTAAGACACTTTGGCAGCTGTCTAGAAGAGCTTTTGATTTTGAACTTGGCCTCTTGTCTGGGTTTCCATGGGCTTTGAAATAGGAGATTTGGGGAAGGAGACTTTGGAAAGTAGCTTTGCTTTCTTACTCTTAGGAAATGTGTGCTTAATCCAAAGCCGGCAGTCTTCATAGCATCCTCCAGGGATGGACAGATCTCATTAGAACCTCTCCTCTCACTGTTAAATGTGCAGTTGAAACACAGGGGCCTCACAGTTCTCAGCGCCACTGATCAGTGGTGATCAAGGTGTGCTAGAGAAGCCAGGTGGGTGCTCTCTTCATATATAAATAATTAGACGTTATTAAGGGACAAAGAACAATTTGAAAGCCTTATTAGATGTTTTAGTGCATTACAGTCTTTGTGTGTCTAGTTTACAAGTTCCTGATCAGTTTCGATGTCATAGTCTTTATAAAGAAGAATCATTGCATTTAGTTGACCCATAATTCTAAAAGTGTAATGGAACTTATATCATCTGCTTTTCTCTTTGAACTAGTTCAGGTTCTTCTTATTATCCTGATGGAAACATGCTTTGTGAGATGGATAGGTGAACACTATTTCAAGTGGCAACAATACAAGTGTAGCAAGATTAGGCATTTCACATTTCAGTTTTAGTGTAGCATGTTTTGTTCCTAATCCTTCAGTTCCCTGATTCATTGTTCATATCCAGCTAATCTCTGTCTCTACCCTACTCTTCCCATAGCCTTTCTGGATCTTTTGAAAACTCTTGAACCCTTTGCTAGAAATCACCCTGTCCAGCTCCCTAGGTTTCTGGGGCCCTCAGATTACCAGCTCCTCTCCTGTTCAGCTGTCTCCTTTCTAGCAGCTTCCCCTTACTGAATTCTTTGTCCTTCTTCCTGGAAAGGAAGAATTCAAATCTGGCTTCCTTTCTCCATCACCTCATCCAAGCTGCCACATTTCGTTTGAGCAAATGACACCACTGTCTGGGTGCAGCAGCGCATGCCTGCAATTACAGTACTTGGGAGGCTGAGACAGGAGGATTGCAGGTTGGAGGTCAGCTTGTGGTGATTTAGTGAGACCTCATTTCAAAACAGTAAAAAAGGGCTGAGGGTCTAGGTCAGAGGTAGAACACCCCTTGGTTCAATCTCCAGTACGCCCCTCCCACAGACATAAAGAATAAATGATCCCACAGTGCAATTGCAACTATCAAAAATTCCTGGATTTCCATGTTGAGAGAATGCCTAGGTGCTGGTCAATACTGCTTTTATTTGTCTTTAAAATTGGTCAGCCCTTCTCTTCCCATCCGTGGCTCTGCCTTATTTTCCCAGTCTCTAAGCCCCTGCACAAACGCACTGTACTCCCTGCTCTTTGCGGACGCCGTGCCTGTTGTAATACAGGCCAGGCATTTGGATGTGAGCTCCCTCAGGTCCCTCCTTCCTAGTAGTGGACTTGCCACTTCACACACCCGTGTCCTACAGTCCTTCCCCCTGGCCTCCCCCATTCAAAACCAGCCCTCTGCCTGTACTCCACTGCTATCTTCTCATTCCTCCAGACCCCCCTCCCCGCAATACACGTCCCGCGTTCTTCCCACACGTGGGCCCGTGAGCACCTTGGAAGAACAGAACGAAGGCAGCGGCCTTCCCTTGCCCTGCCTTTCTCCTGACCCCACTTCAATCTTCAGCTCTGCTGTCTTTTCTCTCGTACCTGGCACCCTCTCCCTTCCTCAGCCTCTGCCCTGCAGCCTCCCTGGACCCTCACAGGCTTGGGGAGCACCCCCAGGGGCCTCTCCAATCATCTGATTTATTGCATCATCTACTGATTTGACATTGAAACTCTCTTATTGGTCCCAAATCTTTTCTAATTCTCTTAATTTTTTTCTAGCCATTCCTTTTTTTTTCCCCTCCTACTTGGGCTTCTTTTCTTCTATATGTTCTTTAAATTGATCTATAGTTTTTCATACAATTTGGAAATTGGAATTTAGGATCTATAGCCAAGATTTTTAAAGAGATATTGCATTTAAAGAATATTTCCTTTTTATGTTATTCATTATAGGTAATTTAGTATTGAAGAAAATGTAAATAGTAAAATGAGAAGTATTAGCGTACTGCCCTCCTTTATCTCTTCATATGTTGGCCTTTTTCTTTGTAGACCTGTGACTACACATTTGGATGCATTTATCCAGTCAGCCCCTGTTGTCTGGCATGTCCAGTTTCCCTCATGTCATTACCATAGGTGCTGCACTGAATGTTGCAGTAGCAGTTCATTTACCGGATGGCTGTGTGTCCGGGCGTTGTGATCTAGACATCTGTGCCCTCTGTTGAATAGGTGCAGGTCAGTGAGTGCAGGGAGCTGGCAGAGGGTCCTCAGAATGGGGCGAGGAAAGCCACTCTGAGGTGGA
>PVJS01003230.1:23663-45242 GCA_004027185.1 Glis glis
GAGAGAGAGAGAGAGAGAGAGAGAGAGAGAGAGAGAGAGAGAGACAGGGAGAGACAGGGAGAGAGAGAGCGAGAGAGCTGAGGCTGGCCGCGAACCCGGATCCTCCAGTCTCCACTTCCCAAAGTACTGGGATTACATGCGTGCGCCACCACGCCTGGCTCATTTTGAACATTCTTTAAATCACCTTTTTCCCCTTCCCTCGTTCAGTTGCTGTTCAAACAGTAATACAGGTTGAACCTCCCTAATCCCCAAACCCAAAATGCTCAAAAATCCAGAACTTTTTGAGTGTAGACATGATGCCACAAGTGGAAAATCCCACATTTAATTCCATATGTGTTTTAGACAAAATGTAGGCACTAAAAATATTGTATAAAATGGCCTTCAGGCTATGTATATGATGTGTATGTGAAACATAAATGAATTTCAGATTCAGAGTTGGGTCCCATCCCGAAGGTGTCTCATATGCAAATATTCCCAAATCTGAAAACATCGAAATCCAAAACAATTCTAGTCCCAAGCTTTAGGATAAAGGATACTCAACCTGTAACTTGCTTCTAAATATTGAAATATCTTTGCATTCTTATTTTAAACCCTACTTGGACATGGTTTTTTAATCTCCTTGATACAGTTTGCTAAATACATTTTCATTTCAGGCATGTGTGTAGTGTTGGTTTACTGCCCCATGGGTCAGGATGTTTTGTTTTCTTTTGTTTGTGGTACTGGAGATGGAACCCAGGGGCATTCTATCTCTGAGCTACACCTTTACCCTTCCTTTTTATTTCTCATTTTGAAATAGTGTCTTGCTAAGTTGCTAAGAGTATCACTAAGTTACTGAGGCTGGCCTCGAACTTGTGATCCTCCTGTTTGAGCCTCCCAAGTACTGGAATTACAGTTTTGCACCACCATTCCTGGATTTTGATCAGGTTTTGATGTTAAGGCCATACCAGCTTCATACAGTGATTTAGAATACCTTCTGTGCATCCCATGTTCTGGGACAGTTTAGAAGATGCTTTACTCTTTAAAATGTTAAAGAATCTGATAGTAAAGTATGTCTGGGCCTAGAACCTTAAAAAAGCCAATGGTATGTTCCTCTGTGTAGTTTTCTCCATGTCATCCATGATGAATATTCTGGTCAGGTTTTCCTCTTCCTGGATCAATTTGGATAATTGTATATTTTTCTAGAATTTTTACCTCATCACATTTTCAGATTCCTTGGTACAGAGTTGAGTTTCTGAGTTTTTCATTTGTTTCAGGCAGTATTTTTCTATTTGAAATACTGCTAGACTCTCATTTTCAGCATTACCATAGTGTGTTATCTTTCCTGAAGACAGAGGGGGGCCCAGAGGTGGAGCTTGTAGGTTAGAGTGGGTGTGTGTAAAGGTGAGTTCGCTTAGTTAACTTAGCAGTGAATATAAACTGTTATTATGTGTCCTGGATACAGTTTTGACATTGTGGCTTTGTCATATATTCAGTTTCATTGAAATAGCTCGAGCAGTGACAGTGAGGAGCTCGTAATGACGTCTAGTGAGAGGAAGTAGGAGTTCGCTTTATTCAGAAGTAAAAACAGTACAGTCACATATGGCGATCTGTTTTTCAATCAGATGGCACCTCTTTCAGAAAACAGAGGTGCCTTTTACAGTTACTAGGTTCTACTTCCTAACATTTAAGGGCTAGGAGAGGAGTGAGGCTACCTGGGTGCTGGAGAGAGGCAACAGTGCCTGGCGGAGCAATGTGAGAAGACGAGCCAAGAATCGAGGGGACGTGACTTAAATCTTCTGTGGGTCAAACCTTTACTTTATTTCTGAATGTGTAGTTCTTTGTGAATCTGTCACCAGATCATAGTGACCATGGGGAGGGAACGTGGGGGGATGTCTCAGAATCTGAAAGCCTGTCTTACCCCATTACTCTCATTACTCTCAGGGAAGGTATTGTGAGAAGATGTGCTAGAACTGCTCCTTCTATTCCAAGCTTCCAGCTGTAGGTTTGCAATCTAGTGGTGAATCCTGAATTAATGTAGTTGGTCAAGGACACCATTTTTTCATTTTTAATAGGCCAGGATAGAAAATGGAGTGTGGGCAAGTTTGTTTCTGAGTTACACACACGTAATACATATATACATGTGCAGTGGGTTGGGATGTAAAAACATTTCTCTTGCTCTGGGTCATAGTGGAAAAAAATCAATACATACTGCTTTAAACATCAGTACGTTATCTTATATGAATCAATTAAGAGCGCATAATAAGTAGTCGTTTTCTCTGTAATTTCGGATTGTTTTTATAACACATATTTACCAGGAAAACCATAAAACACAGGTTAAATATAAACAGGACTTTTTATAAAAATTGATGGAAGCAAAAGCTTTTCATAATGGCTGTTAGAAGCTCTCTGATTGAAGATCGTGTTTACCTATTGAACTGAAGCTGTAGGTAAAAGCATTTGCGTAGATGCTGATTATACCTAATGCAAGAGATGTTCTAAGTCAGTCATCCAAATTTATATACTGTTATTATCCAGACAAATAGATAACTTAATGGAAGATCTTAAAAACAAAGGCAAGTATTTTGTGAGCAAATGTAAACAGAAGTCAGTTTTATAAGAATTTATGTTAAAGTGCAAACTGAAGGTGGCCAACGTCAACATACTAATTAATAGGTCTATAAGTGTTAAGTCATGAGTTCTTGTTACTATTTTATTATATACTGTCAAATCATGTGTGCATAAGTTCTAGAAAGCACAGCCATTACTTATATATTATTTATGATTCTTAAGTTTAGATGAACTGCTGACATAGAAATAATAGTGCTTTTGTAATAAAACTACTTTTTTAATGTTTCTCAAGGACTATGTATTTAAATAATATGATTTGTTTATTTACAGTTTGGCTATCTACGATTTTATTTTTTTTAAAGTGGCCCTTATTCTTTGGTTAATTATATTCATATAGATTTCTCCATGCCTTGGTATTTTTTCTTTGAAAAATATTACTGCTGTGAATGATGAGTCCAGTTTCTACATCTTTCACATTGATTCTGATTTTTGTTTTTATTTTTAACTAGGACATAAAAACAGAATTATATATTTATGGGGCAACATGTGATGTTTTATATATGAATACATAATGGAATGTTTAAGTCAGATTAAATATCTTTCAAACTCTTTTTTTCATGTTAAAAACTCATAATCCTTTCTTCTTCTTCTTCTTCTTCTTCTTTTTTTGATGTTGGGTTTGGATCCCAGGGCCTCGTGTATGCTAAGCACATGCTGTGCCATTGAGCTGCACCCCCAAACCCCAGTTTCTACACTTAATTTTTTTTCCTAGAACTATTTTCAGCTTCAGTTCATCATTTCATGAGAAATAAATGTAATTTGTAAATCAGAAAAATTGTCCTATTTCCAAAGGATGCCTGTGCTTCTTTCCAGTTGTGTTCTGGATCCCATAATCAGGAAGGAAATAGGACATTGCTGTGGGGGATGCATTTGTAAGGATGAAAATTTAGTTATTTTTGACCCTTGAAATATGAGGCACCATGTCTTGTATTTCAAGCAAGTTTGCTTCCTTGGTTCTCAAGCTACCATTCTGTTTTGGTTGGATGCATATGTGGTTGAAGAAAAATTGATCAGTAAATTAAAGGTTGTCTGAATTTTTGACTTTCGGGCAAGATGGGGGAAGAGGCAGGTAGACCAGAGTTTGAAGGGCCCATGGTGGAGCTTGTGCCTTTAACTTGAGAGTAGGATGCAGGATGCCTCGTTGGAGGCTGCATCTCAGTGCCCACTGTGGGTGGGCTTAGCATTGGAGACGTGTGGGGCTGATGGTATGTGCCAGAAGGCAGAGGTTAATTATCTGCATAGAAGAAGGAACAATATTTTGAGGGCATTTATCTAAAATGTTATATAATTATTGGTAGTATATTCAGTTCAGTACAATATAGTGTCCTGGGAATTTTGTACATTTTTACCATTACAATTAGTGCTTAGACCAATATATTAAATTTGGAATTGGTTACTGTCATCATTATTAAATACGTATAACCTTATAAATTCAAATTAATTGTTACCAAAGTGGAGCTTGAACATATTTATCAAATCCATTTGGGCCTAGAGCCTGAGATTGGAGAAGAGCAGGCTGTGGGGTCTGCTCTTTCCTCCCTCCCTGCCCACTCCTGAGGGAGCACTCCCAGTGCTGTTACTGCTTTTGTGTTAACCTGTCTTTCAAAGCTGTTTGCATGTATAGTAGCTATGTGATTAGTTTTATATGGCATCCTTTTAATGCAGTATTTTACCCTCACACTTCATAGATAATCTAGATACTCTGTGCTGTTATCAAGACATAGATATTATTTGTTCTGCTCTTCTTCAGCTCATCATTTCCTTTATTTTTTTCATCTGCATCTGTATTCCATGTTGGTCTTACCTCTTGGTCTGTTACTATAATGAAGTACCTGAGGCTGGGTAATTTATAAAGAAAAGAGGCTTATTTAGCTCACAGTTTTGGAGGCTACATACAAGTAGCATGGTGTTGGCTCTGGTAAGGGCCCTCTTGGCTACATCACCTCATGGTGGATGGCATCATGGTTGGATTGCATGCAAATAGGAGAAATCATGTGTTAAGACAGGAAATGAAAAAGGCTGGAGGGGCCATTATTTTTTTTATAACAACCTTCTTACAAGAACTAACTTAGGGGGCCCATGAGAACTGCCTTTCCCTTTTGAGGGCAGTGTCCCTGTGTTAGCTTTCAATCGCTGTGACAAAACACCTGCAAATAACAATTCAAGAGGAGGAACGGTTTATTTTGGATTGTGATTTCAGAAGCGTCAGTTGATGGTCAGCTGGCTCCGTTGCTTTTAGGCCTGTGGCAAGGCAGAAACATCATGGCAGAACGGCCTCTACTTACCTCGTAGCAGCCAGGAAGCAGAGAGGAAGTGAGGAAGGGGTTGGGACAAGATACACCGTTTCAGTGCACACCCCCAGGGACCTACTTCCACCCAGGCCCCACCACCTACAGTGTCCACCACCTCCCAGTAATGCCATCACATATGACCCCCTCAGTGATTAATCCATTGATGCGGTCAGAGCCCCATGGTGCAATCCCTCCCCCAGAGCCCCATCTCTGAGCAATGCAGCACTGGGAACCCAGCCTTCAGCGCATGAGCCTTTGGGGACACTTCCTGTCCAAGCCGTAACTGTCCCCAGTGACCTAAGACCCTCCACTATGCCCCACTTTTTAAAAGCTCTGCCACCTCTTAACACTACCACATCAAAGACCAGTCTTGCAACACAAGAACCCTTGTGGGGGCACTCAACCCACATGTAAACCACAGTTGCCATCTGTGAACTTTGCTGACTCGTTTTTCTAATCTAGTAGGCAGGCATGTGTGTGTGTGTGTGTGTGTGTGTGTGTGTGTGTGTTTGCTACTTGGGATTGACCCCAGGGGTGTTTTACCTCTGACCTACACCCTAGCCCTATTTTATTCTTTATTTTGAGACAGCATCTCACTAAATTGCTGAGGGCCTTACTAAGTTGCTGAGGCTAACTTTGAACCTGTAATCTTCCTGACTCAGCCTCTCAAGCATATCCCTATTGGGCCCTTTATATAGAAGGAAATTATTATTTTTATATACTTTAATTAGGTAGTAAAACATTTTTTAGCTATAATTGAGTATTTAAAGTGCACTAATTACTTGCATTATGGAAACATTAATAGGGAGTAGTCCTTGTGACAAGAGATGATTAAAATTTAGAAATTTAAAGGGGAATATATGCTTTAATGTTTTATGCACATTTCTTTCATATATAAGTTCATTTAACAAATATTATTATGTATCTGCACTGTTTATGAATAGTATGCTTATTTTACTGTATTCTTGTAATGGTTAATTGATTTGTAAAATTTTGTTTTTTTTCCTTAGACAAAATTGAAGAAGCACAAAAAGAACTTAATGGGGCAGAAGTTTCCAAAAAAGGTAAATAAAAATCAACCCCAATATGGACTTTATTCCTGCAGAGATGCCCATACAACATCTTATAATTACAGCCTTACTGAGCCAATCATTGTAAACATACCACAAAGTTAGAGATCACCTTCAAATAAGTGTTACCTAAAGTTTCATGGACTTTGCTTTGTGAAATATTTTAGCTACTACATTGCATATTCTGGAGCTCTTTCTCACATATTAGCACATTACCAGTTGGAGTGTGAAAGTGTATTGTAGCTTTTTTGCAAACGCTGTTTGTGGGACTGCCCTGTTGTAATAGAAGCACAGTGTAGTAGATGTGGGGTGCTGTGCTCGTGTGTGCGCATGTGTGTGTTTAGATGATAACAGTAGTTGTTATAATGACAAAAACCTAAGAGTTGAAACAACCTGAATGCCAGTCAATGCAAGAATAGTTGAATAAATCATAGTAAAGCTGCATGTAACAAAAACACATATTTCAGTTCATGATTATGACATTGTTAAATAAGAAAAATGAAATGGTAATGTAATATGTAAAATATCCTTTTTTTGTTAATGTCAAATATATGCAGTTATATATGTGTATAAACACATCCATATGCCTCAGAGACTGGACAGAATTTGAAGTGAAATGTTTACATTGGTGGGAGAAGAGGCAAAGGAAGACAACTGTGTTTGGTTTTTGTTTTCTTTGTATTATTTCATTAGTTTCACAATGGGTATAATTTTGTATTAAAAGTCCAAACCTTTTTAATAGAATTAAATGTATTAACTTTTTAAAGGTAAATCATTCTGGGTTTTTAGGTAAATGTGAAAATACAATTTCCATCAATTGTACACTTATTTTTTCCATATTTGCATAAAAAGCACTTTGAAATAATAACCAAAATGAGGTGGGTAGTCATCCTGGACCATTACTCTTTGGCAGACTAAGCTACATTATGTTTTATTTTATTTTATGCTTTTATTGGTGCATTTTAGTCTCACATCATAATGTAGTTCATAGTGATAGTGACATCCATGCACACAGCACCTGGGGAGCTTTCCCAGCTCCTTCCTTGCCCCTCCATTCCCCATACAGGATATCAAGATTGGCATTGGTGTTTCTTTTTGTGGTGGAAAACATATAATTTCAGGTAATATTAAGAACATACATGAGCTGCAGAACCACAGGGAGGGGGGCAGATAGTGGACAGTGTTCCAACACTAAAACCAATTACATTTTTTAATATTGTGGAGAAAGTAAAGTTCTCATTATAGTATTTATATTTCATTACTTATTACTTATTTTTCTTGTTATATTTTCTAATTATAGTGGAATTTTTTTTTCTTTTTTGCGGTACCGGGGATTGAACGCAGGGGTGTTCTACCTCCGCGCTACGCCCCTGGCCCTATTTTTTATACTTTTATTTTGAAACCGGGTCTCATGAAGTTGCAGAGGGCCTCACTAAGTAGAAAGAGAGAGAGAGAGAGAGAGAGAGCTGAGGCTGGCCGCGAACCCAGATCCTCCAGTCTCCGCCTCCCAAAGTACTGGGATTACAAGCGTGCACCACGCCTGGCTATAGTGGAATATTTTGAACAGAATAATCTATCTAAATAGGGTTCCAGTGGAAAGCTTCTCTTTCTTACAATTTTTTTTCTTTTGAATCTAGATTGATTACTGAATAGCTGTCTGTAGGAGAAATAACTTCTTGCTGTTCCCATTCCCGTTTCCTTGAGCAGTGTATACAATCTCCTAGATTTTTGGGCTTGGTCTGAGTATCTATGCAGTGATGTGCAGCAACCCTAAAATGTCTTCCTTCTCGCCACCTCCCCAGCCCCCTTCCACGGGAGGTCTGGAAGGTCCAGATTGAATCTGACCCTTTGAGGACATTCTTGCAGAAAAACAGGGCTAGAAAGAGTAGGGAAGTTGCCATAGCTAATTTGTCCCTTTGAGAGGTTGACTACCCATTGCCCACATTGCCATAGCCTGAAGCATTTAAGAGATTAAGGTTATGAGAGGCCATACTTTCTAAACTTCTTTTGTTATAGTCAGCCTTTTTCACATCTAGTAATGGGTTAGAGCTGCTTCAAATAGCACAGTAAATGTGTGCTTGTCTTTCTTTCCCTTCTTTCTTGCTCCTGTGGCAAAAAGTTTTCACAAAAGTGAATTAAATGCCTGATAGGAAGGAGGAAACAGAACAAAGGTTCTAGAGAAAGAAATCGGATAATGAGGTTCTGAATGACTGAGTGGGCTGCCATTGGCAGGCTACACTTAGTTAAGACCTAGGATGAATATCAAGTGAGCACTGTTCCGAGACTCACCGCTGAGAATTACTACTTGGCTTTCACTTTTACACAGAAATTCTGGGAAAATTGAAAATAAAACAGTTTTCCTTCCAATAGTAAGTTAGGAATAATATCAATTCCTCTTTGACAACAGGAGGAAAACATCTTTGAGTAACAGAAGTATGAGATTTCTCAAATCTTTTCTTACCAACTTACCCAATTTTCTTAAAGGAAGTTCATGTCTCCCACCAAAGAATATATATAAATACATAGAGTTATTTGTTGTTTTCAGATTATGATGCGTCGTCTATGATAGGTCAGTTTTTCTCTGTATTTCTGAAATGCTTTTTTTTTCACAATGAACGTTTGACCAGGTCTGGATTTGTTTTTTGTTTTTACACTACTGATGGTTCTAAGGCATTGTCTTCATTGAGAATTCTATAGTCCTTAACTTATTGGAGGCTTTCCCCCCCTCTTCTTTTTTGTAGTTATTAGGATGAGTAACTAATTTATTTTCAGAAGCACCTAACATAATGGTATGCTCTTTTCAAGAAAATTACTCATGATAGATTAAAAAATATTTTTGCTGTTTTTAATATTTTAAGGAAGGATAAATCTATTTAGTATAATATAGTAGCATGGAAATTGACTTTGCCAATCATATACCAAAAGAACAAAGACATGTACTAAATTATGTGAATGTACTAATTTTTTGCTGCTTATGAATGAAATTCAGGCTAATCTAATCTGATTTGTGGGGGTTTTAATCCATCTGAGGATAGATGCCGGCATGCAGCACCATACAGTTCTCCATCATGCGATCATGTTCTTCCTTATAGTGCCGCTTACTTATTCTTTTTTTTTTTTTTTTTTTTTGCGGTACCGGGGATTGAACGCAGGGGCGTTCTACCTCTGCGCTACGCCCCTGACCCTATTTTTTATACTTTATTTTGAAACCGGGTCTCACGAAGTTGCGGAGGTTCTCACTAAGGAGAGGGAGAGAGAGAGAGACAGACAGACAGACAGACAGACAGGGAGAGAGAGAGCCAGAGAGCTGAGGCTGGCCGCGAACCCGGATCCTCTGGTCTCCGCCTCCCAAAGTACTGGGATTACAAGCGTGCGCCACCATGCCCGGCTGCTTACTGATTCTTAACATGCATTGGGCTTGACGCTGTTTTTAAAATTATTGACCAGGATTTAAATAAAACACTGCTTGTCACAGATGTAATGGGATATGAATAAAATAGACCAGAAGGAAATAAATAGATCTATTAGGAGAGCTACTATGTGCTGTTTCTTGATTAAGCTTTAATTTTAATACTTTGTTTTAAATTTTTGTTATATAATATTTCACATAAATATATGTAACACATTAAATTATGAAACATAAGAATCACATGGCAATTTTGGATTCCAACACCCAGTTTGAGAAGTGGAACATTGCCAGTTCTGTTCTGTCCTCTGCACGCCGACCTCCATTCCATCCTGCTGTCTCCTCAGAAGAGGGTTTTACTGTCCTCATATTTGTGATCATCATTTCAGTGCTTTTAGAAAGTAATTGTATGTCATATAAACAGGTATCCCTGAACAATGTATTTTTGAGTTTTGCCTGACTTTGAGCATTGAAAATAAAATGGTGTTATATTTGGTTTTCTACGTGGTTTTTCAGTTCGCATTGTTCCTCAGATTCATCCCTGTTGTTGCATGTGGCTACTTCTTTTCATTCTTGGAATAGTATTTCATGATATGAAATGATTTGCTTGTCCATTCTTCAGTTGGTGGATTTGAGTTATTTCTTTCTGTTTGCTATCAAAAACAATACAGCTATGAATATTTCATATCGTGGTACCCATGCATGAGTTCTCTAGCTCATATATAGGGAATATGAATGCTCACCTCCCAAAATAATGCTCAGTGGTTTTTCCAAAGGACTTTTTTTTAAATTGAAACATTTTATATTCCCATCATTAGTGTCTAAAAATTCATTTTGTACTATGCAATACACAGTATTTTCAGCCTTTAACCTTTTCCAGTTAAATGGATGTAAAATAGTGTTTTATTTTTGTCTTAATTTATGTTTCCCTGATTACTAATATTAGAAGAAAACCTTTAGACATATTAAGTTTAACAGTTTATTTGGGCCAATTTATGAATTGGGCAATACTCAGAACCACTCTCAGAGGTTCAGAGAGGTAGAGCATGGAAGCAGAGTCGAGGAAAGCTCATGGATAGGTGTCTGCCTTATTTGGGCATGGTCTGATCAGTTGGCTGACTGTGATTGGCTGACACCCAGCTAAGTTACCAAAACAAAAAACAGACAAACAGTAGGTTCTAGTTTGTTTACTTAACTAAGTTAGGTTGTAGTTTTTTAGATAGGGATTCCAAGTGAAGAGGCAGCTTTAGGCTAATGGCCTCCTGTGTAAGTTAGCACAAATGCCAAACATGCCTTCATTTTTATTGTGCCTTACTGAAATACTTGCTACTGTTTTATGTGCCTTTTTAAAAACTGAGTTTTTTTCCTTAATCTTTTTTGGATAACAACCCTTTATCCATTTTATATCCTTTAGTTTTTGGTTTAATTTTTCTTTTTCGTTAAAGTGCCTCTTACTAAACAGAACTTCTTGATTTTTAATATTGTCAACCTATTAATCTCTATGATTAATATTCTGATTGGGTTGTTTTCATTTGTTTATATTATGAAAAATTTCCCTACCACAAGGACTTACATATATTTTTTCTAAAAGAAGTCAGTATTTTTTAATTCTTAATGAAGTTATCTTCTATTTTGTATTGAAATATTTTAAACAATCATAAGTATCTCATCTTATCATGTTTTTCTTTATATAATATGATCTATTTTTATTCTTTCATTTTAGTGTTTAAAACTAGCATTTATATGATAAAACCATTAGGTCATGATATTTAGTCTTTAAACACACTGCTAGATTTGTATTTTAATATTTTATTGAAGAGTTTTGTATCCACGTTCAAAACATACTGATCTATAATTTTATCTTTTTAAATCATATTCCTTACCTGATTTTGCTTTAAAGTTACATTAGTTCAGTGCAGTGATCTAAGACTGTAAGCTTCTGCTTCTCCTGAAGGTGTGTGTTTAGTTTTGAAACGACACCTTCCTAGGCAACTCTTTTTATTATCTTTCCCCCTCTTTTTCTTTGGGTTTAATCTTGATATATCTGTTATTTAGATTTCTTAAATTGGAAATTGGGACCCATTCATTTTTAGGCCTTTATTTTTTTCTGTTATAATCGCAAAAAAACTATTAATTTCCTTCAAAGTGTTCTTTAAATAAAGTATACACAATTTGATACTTGCTGGTTTTACTAATCTCTATCTAGGTTTCTTCTTTGATCCCTTTTTAGAATTTTCTTTTTTCTACATGAATGGGTATTTTATTGATTGATTGATTTCTGACTTAGTTGCATTGTGGTATCATTTGTTCTTGTAAAATTACTTAGAATCTCTAAAATTATTTCTTCTCTCTTTCTTTTATAATAAAAATTTCAGTGTTCTACAAAAGTATTGCCAGACTTTATGTTAGAAATTAAGCACTTCAAAAAAATTCTTGCAAAAATGAAAAAACTGAAGTTGAAAGATGTTAAATTGCCTACCCGAGAGAGTGCAACAAGAAAATGGCAGGAAAGGAATTTGAGCCCAAATCTTGGCCTCTGATGTCCTAGCATCACTCCACAATATAACCGACAAAAGCTGTGTTCTAGTGATTGTGACTTGTCTCAAGTACCCTTGTGAGTGGCAAGACTGAGATAGCAATCACCTCCAAAATTGTTGTAATCTTCCAGGAAAAAAAACATGAGGATGCAGACACAATCCAGAAGCAGTTGTATCAGCTGTCATATACTCCAGCCACCAGAAAGTTTTTATTTAAGAAATAATTTCTATTAATCATCTATCTTACCATGGGTAGGAGAGTAATAGGGCCTAAGTGTGTATACATGGTTTATATGGGTTAATAAATATAGTAAGGTATTTAGTAATAACTAAATAGTGTTCAGACTTGCTCTGAGGATTCAGTTGACAAGTAGGACTTTTGTTAACATAGGCATAACTTAAGCCTGGAATTTTCTTCTGTTATCTAGAGAAGCTCAAGGGAAGTTAGGTTCCTGTGTAAAATTAGCCTGCATATTTTGGAAGTGGGAGTGGCAGCTTAATGAGCAACAGAAAGCTAGGTCATGAACTGTAATTAGAGTGTAAATAAGAAGTGACACTTGGCTCACCTACTTTCCTAAATGTCTTTTTTTTTAAGTTTCATATAATATAAATAAATTTCAAAGGAGTGAAAAATATGTGACTCTTACATTTAAATTATTTTTAAATACAACATATGATATTTTTAAATGAAGCTTAATTTGGAATAAGACTGTGCTTTAATGCCAATACCAATGCCAATACAGCCAAACTTTAATGCCTATGACATTATCCTTAGAAATTCTGCTAAATCTAATAATTGAAATAATGCAAGAGCGTATTTTTATAATTAGGGGTGACAGAGTTCTTTCCGTGTAAGACAAAAAATTAGATGGTGTTATGAAAAAGTTGGATAGATTTTACTAAATTAAAATGAATAATGCTAATAGAATTCAAGGTAAGATGAAAATGTTCTTAACATTCTGGGGGAAAATATGTGCAATAAAACAAACCATGGTAGGCTTAGTTAGGATGTTATAAACCTGGAAAAGCATTAACAATTTATAGAAAGAAAGCTTATGTTGATTCAGTGAGAGGAAAGACTAGTGTAACATTTTAGTGAAATGTCTGAACTATAGATTATTTTCAAAGGAATATGGCAGTTTTATTATTTTAGTATCATGTTGATGCTAATCAATCTAGTATGTATTATTGAGAAGTATGATCCTTGAGTTTATAATTAGTTAGAAATGATTAATTTTAATGAACTTGTTTAATGGGGATTATTTTAAATAACAATGTTTATATCTTCTACTTTTAATATTAGTGCCCTAAAAATTCATTATGTTTTCCTTAAGGAGTTGTTAGTTCATTCATTTATTCAATAAATTTGTATTTTGCATCAACATTCTTCTTTTCTTTAGTCTTAGGAAATAGGAAAGAAAAAGTCTGAACCCTAAAGGAACCCTCAAGCTTTAACCCAGTCCTTGCTCAAATTATCATGAAATCTGAACTGGTGGAGTAAAATTCCTGATGTTTTATGCAGACTGGCAGCAGTGCCTCACAAATTGCCCTTGGGAAAACAGCAACAGATTTTCTATTTTTTGGAAAAGAAATTCATCTCCTGCATCTTTTCATATTACATTACTTAGACTTTCAAATTTAAATATTCGAGTTCATGAAGTGTTCTCTTAGTGTAATAGACAATGAGTCTGTGAGCTTATATTACATTACAGAAAAATTAGTATTGATTTAATTATTTATGCCATGTATATAAGTTAAAGGTATCATATGTCAACCCTGTCACTATTTAGGATTTTAAAAATGCCAAGTCTCAAGACATTGTTGTCTTTCAGATGGACTGTGCCAGCTTTGTAAAGATGATTTGCATAATGATGGAAACAAAGCATATTCAGTTCAGTGATGTTGAATAAATGTCTACACATTCCGTTCTCACTGAGTTTGAGTGAAAAATCCCAAAACTTTGCATCTTTATAAAATATGAGAGACAAAAATCCTCAGTATTTTCTAACAGTGTCACTGATTACTATCTGTGGAGTCAAATAACTAGAGTCTTAAGTAGCTAGCATGAGTATAATTTTATAGGATAATTCATAAAAATGCATTTTTGTGCATTTTATAGGATATTTCATTGAATTCAATGTTGTTCATCGCAAAATGTATTAACTTTATTTAGCAAGGGAAAAAGTCACTACCAATTAAGTTATGATACAACACCATTATATTTGATTAGCAGATGCATCCTGATTTTAGAGAAATTAAAATGTTTTTAAAAACCCATTTGTCTTCGACTGTATTAAATATGTATTTATGTCTACTGCCTCATTTTTTGACAAGAGTAATTAAGATGATGATGTGTGGTTTTGAGCTGCATTGGGGACAATGTCCCTGAGGACTGAAAACAGGAGTGGATTTGTAGGTTCATGGGGTGAGGGGGATGCTGGGGGGAGGTCCTGGGAGAATGATGTGTGGAGGAGGGGTTGTTTGTTTTCCTTAGGTAATTACTTTATACCAAGTGCCTCAATGTTTTCTATATGAATGTTTCAAGGTGATGGAAGGGAGTATATGTACTGCTGTTGATTTATTTAGGCTTTTCTCTAGCTTTGTGGCTGTATCCTCTATATGGCCAAAAAGAAAAAAAAGTGGAAAATAGAAACAGCAAGCTCATATTTCTATTGCCTCCATAGAGACTTGTTCTTTTTCTCATGCTTTCTTAGAAAAGGCAGCAAATATAGTAAATGAAACTGAGGAATATCATTCCATGGGGAAGAAATAGGAAAGACTGAAGGAGGCAGATTAATTGAAGACCTAAAGAACTAGAAGAAAGTCCAGAGAATACACTTTTTTTTAAATTAGAAAAGCAAAATAGATATGAAAATAACAAAGTATGTTTTCACCAAAACTATGGTATTCTCTTACTGTTTCACTGTTCAGAGCATATTTTGTGGACTGTGTTGTAAATAAGAAGTATATCAAACTTTGAAGGATGATGACTTAGAATTTTTCCCCGATCACTACGCCAGGAATATGAAATTATTTCATTCAAGGGAAGATTTGGAAACAGCCAATGTGATCCTGTGGATGAGCATGGAAAGGCAGGATGAAGACTAAAGAAGTTAAGAGGAAAACCAATGTGTTTTCCTGGTGCAGTGACCCTGCTGTCATGCCCACAGCAGGTCTGGAACCAGAGGCTGCCGACCCTGTGCATGCTGAGTCTTTTCCAGTGCATACATGCCTACAATAAAGGTCAAAATATATTATGCATAGTAAGAGATGAACAAGAGTAACCTACAGAAAATAGAACAACTATAACAGTGTACTATAGCAAAAGTCACTTAAAACTTAGACATTGTTCATTTCTAGAATTTTCCATCTAACGTCTCAGACTGTGGTTGGCCACAGGTAGCTGAAACTAGGGAAAGTAAAACCATGGATGAGGGGAGACTGCTCTAATATTTAGTGAGGAGGTAAATGGAGGAAACCAAGATACAGACTGCCCTTGGGTCCAGCCTGCCAGAACACAGGTGCAGGAGTGTTTATTTCAGCAGGTCGGTCGCTGAGTAACTGTTTAGCAGGCCCTCTTAAGTGAGGACAGAACTTGACGTCATGGCTTGGAATGCCTTCATCCCCCTGCTTTTCCCTCCTCACCTGTTTCCTCCGCCACAGGAGTCCCTCATGATTCTCCTGGTTCGCTTTTGCCCACAATCATGTCCTGTACCTACTGCAGTCCTAGTGCAAGCGGGAGGTATCTGACAGACATTTATTGAATCAATGAAGATGGACGGATGGGAGGAGAAGTGCAAAAGGATGATTCTTTTACATAACAGGCAGAACTTGTAAACAGCGTCTACTATTGCTTTAATTTCTCAAGTGTAGTTAGATATTTATTTCTCCTGCTTTAACCAAAATTGCTTTTCTGAAGTAAATTGTTTCTTTCAGCACCTTAAATTATCTGGTGCATAATATCACCAGATGTATATAAATAGTTTACGTATGTCACAGTAACAAATATAAAAGCATCATTCTTTAACAGTCTAAGGACAGCTAGACAGCTACAAATGGATCCTTTATTATGATTTTATTTAATCATGAAGAATAAGACTCTCAGGGGACATATGTGGTAATATAACATAATATAACATCTGTTCAACTGGCAGGATATTGTGATATTCTGAAGAATTAAGAATTCCACATTTCTGAAGGTTTAACACTACAACTCAAAAGCCTTCATGGTAGAAATGTCCAATCAAAAGGCAAAGATCGTTAGACTAAATTTTTTTTCTTTTTTTTTGCAGTACTGGGGATTGAACCCAGGGGCGTTCTACCTCCGCGCTACACCCCCGGCCCTGTTTTTTATACTTTATTTTGAAACCGGGTCTCACGAAGTTGTGGAGGGCCTCACTAAGTAGAGAGAGAGAGAGACAGGGAGAGAGAGAGAGAGAGAGAGAGAGAGAGCTGAGGCTAGCTGTGAACCCGGATCCTCCGGTCTCTGCCTCCCAAAGTACTGGGATTACAAGCGTGCGCCACCACGCCTGGCCCTAGACTAAATATTTTTTAAAACAAGATCTAACTATATGCTATATATACCAACTCCCTTTAGATTAAAAAACACAGATATGTTGAATGTAAAAGGACAGAAAAGTGTATGTGTGTGTGTGTTGCAAATAACCAGAATTAAGAAAGTAAATATGGCTATAGTAATGTCAGACAAAAGAGACTTTACGATTAAAAAAAATGACTAGAAGTAGACATTTTCTAATGATGGAAATCAGCCCATCAGGAAGATATAGCAGTTATAAATATATATCCATCTAACAATAGAGCCGCACAATATGTGAAGCAAAATCCAGTTGAAATGAAAGGAAATTTAAATGGACAATTCAACACGAACAGTGGGAGACTTGATGGAATCTTCTAGACAGGAGGTCGAAAAGGAAACAGAAGACTTGAACAACACTCTTAAGCCAACTAGACTTAAACATTCCACTCAATACCCGCAGAATACATCTTCTCCAGCACACATGGAACATTCTCCAAATAAGACCAGAACCTAGGCCGTAAAACAGCTTATCAGTAAATTTATGAGGATTGAAGTAATGCAAAGTTTGTCGCAACCAGCATGGAATGAAGGAAGTCAGCTACAGAGCACCTGGATCTGAAAAACTTCATCCAGTCCCGTGTCTCCTCTAAGAGGAGGAGGAATGGCTGTCACCAAAGCAAAACCATCACTGTAAAAGTGACTCTGAGACTTCAGTCAAGTAACCTGGGAGTATTGCTATGATTCAGTGCAGGCAGTTCTGTAGTAGAACCTCCATACATGAGGAAACTAACAAAGATAAAAGCCATTGGAAGTGCTTCCTGTGGAGCAGAAATACAGCTCGTGATATGCGTGCATACATACGTATCAAGACTACAGTTCCTAAAAAAAAGTTGTTCGAATGTACCTCCTTAAATAGTCAAGCAAGAAGGAGATTATTTGAAGACACAGGCAGAGAAATGTATTTGGAACAATGTATTTGTCTCATCTCCTTTCTTTTAGATAGGGCAGAGTCAGAGCATTTTAAGAGCTGAAACTTTTAGCTTAAAAATATATTTGTGACCCAATGTCATTATGCTGTCATTTCTTAAGAATATACTTCAAGGGCAGACACTTTGATTTTTATGTTGATTTAATTTTCTTTAATATCAATCTTTTAAATACTTATCAATTTCATATTCTAACAATCACATAGATTGTTAGGTTCTTGGAAAGTTATTTTAAAAATCAAATGTGATTTTTTTATGAGAAGGGTATTAAAAATTTAGTTTTACGGATGATAAAATGTCAGTATTAGTCTTGACCTTTCATATTATAGAAAAACACCATGCTAAAGTAGTGACATAGGCATTTTGTTCTAGTATTGCAGTTGCAGGCAGTGACGTTGCTGCTCCTTGTCCTCAGTAGCAGTAATAGTAGGATTGAAGTTCTGGGCCCCATACCCAGAACGCAATGCATTGTCTCCACACATTATCTCAAGTAAGCCTCACAACCCCAAGAAGTTCCATCATTATCTGTTTTACAGATAATGACAAGTAACAGAACTTGCCCCAAGTCACAAGCAGGTTGGCGGCAGAGCCAGGATTGGACCCCAGCTTTCTTGTCCACAGGTGTGGTGATAGTTTGGGAAAAGAATGAGCAGAAGTGGTAACTAGCTATAAGAGTAGGAAATAACTTCTGGCTTTGACAGCTGCCTGAATGTTCAAGCTCTGCACTGAGATTGGCCTGTAATGCTTATTTGTTTTTGTTCTACTGAAACTTAATTGTATTAGGTAGTTTTCCTGTTTAATATTCTACAATGGTAAATACGTAAGTTACTTGAAAGTTGACGCGTCTGTGAGAGAAGGAGAAGAGTCTGGATAAGTCTTCAATAATGTATATTATTTCCTTCCTTGGTTTGAGGCCTGTTCAAGTTTTCACCTTGTGTTAGTTTATATTATGCTAAATTCTATGTGTTATTCAAGTTTTCCAAGTAAATTAGGATAGAGTAAAATGTTCTCTTTTTTATAGTTGTAAATAGTTTTTCTGTTTTTATATAATATTTATAAGAATTTTTATTAATTGATTGACTTTATTCTTTTGAACAGTTTTTAAAAGCTATTTGGTTACAGATTTGTGGCAGGATTACATATAGCAAGAGCCCCCCGAGGTGGAATAGGCTGTTCACCTCAGGTTATAAAAGTTGAATAGTATATCTTCCATGGTTTAAGCCTTTAGTTAAGTGATTTTTTTGTATTGCTTTGAATGGCATTTGGCTTTAACTTATATTCCATTCTTGCTTTTCTTTTAAGGGTCTGAGGTTCTGGTTCAGGATTGTTTTTCAGTATAGTTCCATTAGAAATGTTAACAGGGCTTTTGGATCTGTGTTGGTTAGGAAGACTTGCATTTGACTAAATGCCACAAGAAGACAGTAATCTTCTGTTTAACCAGCCTTTACTGAGGCACTGGGATGCTCTCAGGTTGCTGTGGTATTGTATGGTGACTCCACGGTTTCAAGGCTGTTCGTCATCACATTTCTTCTCTCTTATTTTATGAGCTCTTCCATTTACCTGCTTTTAAATTGTCTGCTGTTATTATCATGTATTTAATTCCTTATGCTTTATTATTTTACATACAGCTTGTGTTAGTGTTCTGTCACTGCGACAAAACACCTGAGAAAACTGATCAGGAGGAAAGTTTATTTTGGCTCACAATGTTGGAATTGTCAGTCCTTAGTTGATTGGCCCCCTTGGTTTTGGGCCTGTGACAAGGTGGTAGATGACAGCAGGAGCCTGTGGAGGAGACTGCTCCCCTCATGGCAGCTGGGAAGCAAAAGAGAGAGCTAAAGACCCACCGTCCCCTTCCAGGACACACCCTGGATGACAATGACATAGAACTCTCACCAGGCCCTAGCTCCTAAAGGTTTATACCACCACTCAATAGAGCCTCGCTGGGCGCCCCGCCTTTAACAGATGGGCCTTTAGGGGACGTTTTAAATTCAGACTGTAGCGCAGTTGTTACTCATTTTAATTTGTTCGCATACCACTTTTTTTGCGATTCATTTTATCTTATATATCTATTCCTATCTGGGATACTTTTCTTTTGCTTGAAGAACAGTCTTTAATTTCCCATTAGTGTAAGTCTGTTGTGACAAGCTCTTTCAAGTGTCATTTATTAGAAAATGTCTGTTTCACTTTCATCCTTGAAAAGATTCTTGCTGGGTATGGAGGCATAGAATTCTAGCTTGGCAGTTTATTTACTTGAGTGCATTGTTGTGTCACGTGCCAGTTTAACTATTGCTCCTTTGAAGGTAATCTGTTTTACTATCATTATTATTATTGATATGTTTTTCTGACTACTTTTAAGAATTTGGGACTTGTGTGACTTTTGCAGTTTCAGAATGATGTGTATAGATGTGATTTCTCTGCTTTTATCTTGCTTGTGCTTTATAAAATGCTCTTGAATCTGCAGGTTCATGTGTTTTCATTCATTTTTAGTTTTTTTATCTTATCTCCTCAAATTATTGCCCATTATTTTGTCTTTGCCTTCTTAGATTCTGAAAGGCCTTTACACACTCCGCTCTTGGCTTCATAGCTCTGCGTGTGGACTTTACATTCTTCTGTCTCTGCAGACATCTGTGTTGTTTCTTCTGGCCTCATCCTATCACTATCTTTGTCAGTTGTCCTAATTGAACTTAAATCCACCCAGTGAGGTCTAAATTTTATTTTTTAATTTTATAATTTATATTTGGCTTTTCAAATATGTCATGTCTCTTTTTATACTTTCTAGTTCTCCTCTGAAATTTTCAGTATTCTTGTCCTTGAAATAAATAGACACATTTAAAGTCTTTGTGTATTCATTCCAATATATTTGGACCTGTAAATCTGTTTGTGATATTGGTTCTTCGATGTTGAATTCCTTTCCCAGGTATCTGGTTATCTTTGAATATGTGTTGAACATTTTATTTGAAAAATTATAAAAGTATTTTAAAGCTTAAGTTGATATTTTCCTTCAGAGAAGATTTAATTTTCTTCTGCCAGGCTTCTAGGAGAACTAGCAATCTAAGATCAAGTTTCAGAGTTTGAATTTTTTTTTTTTGGGAGGGGGCCACTAAAAGTGAGTCACAGTTTATGTAAAGCTTGGCCTACATTCAGTTCTCTTTTAACGAGAGTGGACTGTTTAGGCCCCCAGCTAAAAACCTGTAGGATTTAATATGCACACCAGGTAGATAATCACAGAGAAATCACACCTATACCCATGGATTTTGTTATTTGTTCCCTTAGCTCGTGCAGGTTTTCAGTAGAACTACTCAGCCTTTTGGCTACTCTATTGAATAGACAAACCCTCTCTGGGCAAAAGGAGCCAAAATGTTGATCTTACATTTTTGGGCTTTTATCCCCACCTGTCTTGACCCAGTAACTTTTTCCTATATTGTCAATGCTTCAATACCTTCACGCTGAAAATATTTATATTTTGTTTAGCTTATTTGTTGTGTCAAAGGAAGTCTGAATTAATTTCTTGATTGTTCCTCTACCAGAAGTTCCTTATAAAAGTTATTTTATACATTATTAAATATCAACCCTTTCTCTGTCTTATATGTTGCACATACGTCTCTCAGTTTGTATTTACTTTTTTATGATAAAGCTTATATGGGTGTACACACATATACACATACCCAAAAAGTAGTTTTTATGCATTCAAATTATTTGTTTGTTTTGCTTACAAAGTATGTTCTTAGCCCAAGATGAGTTAAGTATTTGTTCATATTGTCCTAGTTCTTTCAGTGGTTTTAGTTCTTACATGGAATATTTGAACTTAATTTAGTAAAGGTGTTTTCTTACCACCTACTTTTATTATCTCATGTATGAGGCCTGAACCACATATTTCTTTTTTCCCAAGATTTTGAAATAATGATACTTTTTATATATTGTCTTTTTAAGGATTTTTATTTTAACCATTTATCTTGAGAAAATAGTTTTATTTATTTAATATCTTTCTCATGAAATTATCTTTCATAATTCCTTTCAGAATTTTATTGTCTAATTTAGAATGCTATCCCCAAATGAAGAGTGGAGACATGTCATATTTTTAAAAAGAGCAAAACTTTTATTGGTTGAAATTTTATAAAATACAGAATCTTGAGAAGAATTGACAT
>PVJS01003230.1:45342-77432 GCA_004027185.1 Glis glis
CTAGGTAGAGAGAGAGAGGATATATATATATATATATATATATATATATATATATATATAGAGAGAGAGAGAGAGAGAGAGAGATCGTGCGTGCATGCGCGCTGAGGTTGGCCGCGAACCTGGATCCTCCGGTCTCCGCCTCCCAAAGTACTGGGATTACAAGCCTGCGCCACCACGCCCGGCTGTGGTTCTTCTTTTTATAATCCTTTTTTAAAATCGTACCAGGACACTTTTGAATTTTCTGTATGCTTTTAATATTTTCAGCTAAATTTATTTCTAGGGACTTTTCTGTTTTTATTGCAATTATAAATAGAATATTTTCCATCATATTTTCTGGCTATTTTTGGCATAAGGAAAAAAGATAGATGTATGCTTTTGGTAGACAGGTAACTTACTAAGCCCTTATTAGCTATAATAGATTTAGAGTTCCTCAGGACGCCCTTACCAAAATATGCTGTTTTCTTCCTTACCATTGTGTATATCTCGTTTCTTTTTGTTCTGTCATCGCATTAGTTAGATGGTCTGAAGAAGTGATTAAAACTAGCCATGATTCTTGCAGGAATTTTCTCATCCCCGCCTTCAGAGGAGATTTTGCCTAGTGTTTGATTTTGAGTGTTACGTATCATTGGCACAAGGCAAATATTCTTTATCATCTTTCGCTAGTTTGCTAGTTTTGTTTTGATTTTTCTTATTTCCCTTGGGACTTTCTCTTTGATTCTTTGGCTATTAAAAATTGTATTGTGCTGGGTGTGGTGGCACATGCTTGTAATCCCAGTACTTGAGAAGCTGAGACAGGAGGATTGCAGGTTCGTGGCCAGCCTCAGCTACTTAGTGAGGCCCTCTGCAACATAGTGAAACTCTGCTTCAAAATAAGGAATAAAAAATAGGGCTGGGGGTGTAGCCCGGAGGTAGACTGCCCCTGAGTTCAATCCCCAGTACTGCAAAAAAAAAAAATTGTATTGTTTAATTTCCAAATCTTGGGTATTTTCCAGATATGCTCTGCTATTCCTTTCTGTTTAATTTTGTTATGGTCAGAAGATATACTTTGTATGTTCATCTCAGATTTTTTTTTTTGAGCATCATTCTTTGTTTTTAAATTGAAATAGCCACGTGCACATAGTGGCTGTCAGTATTCATTTCTGTTGCTGTGTAACAACTTTGTTGATTAGTAGTTCCATTCCATTCCATTCCATTCCATTCCATTCCATTCCATTCCTTATTCGAATCCAGGGCTAGGAATCAAACCCAAGGCTTTGTGCATCCTAAGCATGCACTCTACCATTGAGCTACCCCCAGCCCAAATTTATCAGTTTAAAAGAACACTTACTTACTGTTCTGTAGGCCAGAAACCTGACACAGGTCTCAGTGGGCTATAGTGAAGGTGTCAGCAGAGCTGTGTTTTTCTTTGGAGGATCTTGGGGAGAATTGGTTTCCTTGCTCATTCAGATTATTGGCAGGACTAAGTCCTGTGACTGTAGGCCTTAGTCCTCCTATCCTTGTTGGCTGTCAGCTGTGGGCCACTCCCAGTTTCTAGAGGTCACTGCATTCTTTGAATCAAGGCTCCCTTCATTCATCTATCTATCTATCTATCATCTATCTTTATCTATCTATTATGTGGTGCTGGGAATGGAACCCAGCCTTGCACATGCTAAACCTGTGCTCTACCACTGAGCTACGCCTCCGCCCCTTTCTTATTCTTTTGAGCTAGCAGTAATAGGTTGAGTCTCTCTCCCTCTCTATCTCCCTCCTGCCAGGTCTTCTCTTGTTTGATTTCTCTGACTTCAGCCAGAAGAGATTCTCCAGTGCAACAAAATTAATCCTCCTCTGCAATTCAATTTGAAAGGATCCTGTGATAATCCAGAGTAATCTTCCCATCCCAAAGTCCATAACTTTCCCACATTTGCAAAGCCCCCTTTGTCCATTGGGACACATATTTACAGGTTCCAGTAACTGGGTGTGTGCATTTTGCAGGCCACTAATTTCCTTCCATCCACACTACCCTGTGGCATGATGATCCAGCTCTACATTGTGTTATCTTTTAACATGGTGAAATTTTGAAGTAATGAAATTTTTAAAAATATTTTTTATAATTTTCTTCTATTATTACTATTTTCAAAGGTCTTCATTTGTATGCATAGATACAAATTAAAATTTTAACATTTCAGTACAGGTCTGCTGGCAGTGAATTCTCTCAGCTTTTGTTTTTCTGAAAAAGTCTTTGTTTTGCCTTCATTTTTGAAAGCTTAATTATTTCTTGGTCAAAATGCTGGGTTGACAGTTTATTTTTTCTTTCAGTAGAGCAAAAACATTATTCTCTAGTTCCTGTGGAGGAGTCTGTTTAATTTTTATCTTGGATTCTCTATGGGTAATATGTTTTTCTACCCTGTGGTTGCCTTCAAGATTTTCTCTTTATCCTTGGTTGTCAGCAATTTGAACATGATGTATCTAGTTTTTCCCCTTTTTCTTTCTTTCTCTCACTCTTGTTTTTTGCTCCTTTCCTTATTCTTACTTTTTTCTGTTTTTAGACTAATCCTGTTATCCTGGTTGCTGTTAGGGCTTTTGAATCTGTGGTTTTCTCATTAGTTTTGGAAAAAACGTTTGGCTATTATTTCTTCATGTTTTCTAGTCTGTTTTCTTTTCTTTTTCTCCCCACAATTCCAGTTATACATTAGACTATTTGATATTTTCCTGCGGCCTTTGAATGCGTTGTTTTATTTTCTCTTCTCTCCTCTCACTCTCTCCCTCCCTCCCTCCCTTCCTCCTTCCCCACGTTTTCTCTTTGTGTTTGTTTTGGTAATTTTTATTGACCTGTCCGTAAGTTTCTTTTGCATGGGGTCTACTAATGAAGCTTATCACAGTCTTTCCTAATCACTGCTACACTTTTATTTCTAGCATTTTTCACTTGACCTTTCTCTCTGCTTAAATGTCCATTTGGGATTACAAGTTGTCTACCTGTCCCTCCGGATCCTTCAGCTTACTAAGCATAGGTCCCTGTCTGGGAATCCCAGTCTCTGAATCATCTCAGAGTCCAGGAGTCTGGTTGTATTGATTGCTTTGCCTCTTGAGAGTGGGTTGTTTTTTGTATTGGTGTGTACCCATATCCTCAATTTTTTTTATTGGGTTTTGTTTATTAACAATAGATACCAAGTTTAGCAGCTTCCAAGAGCTTTGCCTCTTGACAGCTTCCAGGAGCTGCTGAACTAGGAGGGGAGTTGAGCTGGGTTTGGGTTTTCAGTGTGCCTGGGCCAGTCCAGGAGGGAGTTTTCCTTCCCAGCGGTAGACCACTTTGCTTGTTACTCAGCGCTGGGCTTCTTGTTGGAGAGGTGAGGGTTGCTCTGTTATCGTGGTCCAGCTTGTCTTGGGCCAGGTGCTGTCTCCAGCCCCTCCCCAGGGAGGCTAGGCAGTTTCTTCTTCTGTTCTTCCCCCAGCCACAGTGGGTTTCTACCTAACTCCCTGTGTTGACAGAGCTGGTTTCACACCTCTTCCTGGGAGCCTGGTGCCTGCATAAGGAGGAAGGGCTGCTTCTCTGGTCCCCTGTCCTGCTTGCCATGGGAGCAAGTGCTGAGGCTCATAGAATAGAGCCTGTGAGTGTGTGGGGCTCGCCACTGTCTGAGGCCCAGCTCTTTAGCCCTTGTTTGGCCTCCAGCTGGCGACAATTTTAGATGATGTTTTCTCATTAATTTGTGTGGTCTCCAGGTCTTTCCCTTCTGCTGTGCCCCAGGTAGGCCAGTCCATGTGTCCCACATCCGAGTTTAGACTATGGCTGCCTTGTGACCATGCTTTTTGATGGGCTCAAGAGAGGTTCTGATTCTTGCATCTTATTAATTTCTTCTCATTGTTAAGGTAGAAACAACACCCTATTCAAATTGATTCATCTTGAAGCAGATTTAGCTATTTTTATATTTAAAAATAAGGAAGAGCTGGGCATGGTGGCACATGCCTATAATCCCAGTACTTGGGAGGCTGAGACAGGAGGATTGCAGGCTCGTGGCCAGCCTCAACACCTTAGTAAGACCCTCCACAACTTAATGAGACACTGTTTCAAAATAAAAAATAGGACTGGGGGTGTAGCTCAGAGGCAGAATGCTCCTGGGTTCAATCTGCAGTACCACAAAAATAAATGAATATATAAATAAATTAATTAAATTAAAATGTGGGAGGATGTTAATTTTTATTAAATATCATTCACCTTTTCTCAAAATGGTCATATGAATTGCTAATTGAAATTCCTGACATGATGAATTATATTAGTAGGTTGCCTATTATTAAATGTATTCCTTACTTTCTCTTATATGGAAAATTCTTTCATTAATACATATTTTTGCGCACCTTTTAAGGCCTAGATATCTAAAGATGAAGTTCTTATAGCACCCACATCATAATCAGAAGGTAGACAAAGTCACAGAAATCAATGAACAGGGTGTTTTATGATAGTAATGAGGACGGAAGGAGAGGGTGGTGGGCAGGACGGGATGACTGCTTCAGGTAAGTAGGAAGAACAGCCTGGAGGTAACACCAGTGCTGTGATCCGAAGGCTGGAAATGATCTGGTCATTTAGAGTTGTGAGTAGGGAAGGTTTTTCAAGGTGAAAAGATGTCAGGTTCCAATCCTCAGGGGCAGGAGGGAGACCAGCCCACTTTCCCAGGTGGCTTGCACATAGTGAATAAGGGGAAAGAGAATAGAGGGAGGTTGGAAAGATAGTTAAGAGTTGGAGGACCGTGCAGTCTCGGCCATGTTAAGATGTAATTATGTTCCAGGAGCTGTGGGAAGAACTGGGCAATGAGCTGAACGTGACTGCTTGAGTGTTGCTAAGTGAGTTATCTCCTCTGCTTTGCATTCGAGGCCCAGGGTGACCTGCTTCTACAGTACCTTCGGTCATATCCCACACACTGCTAGTGCATGAACAGCAAGGCTCGCTTCCTGTTCTCTAGGCGTCTTATGTACTTCCCTGTGCACCTGTCTGCACTCTTCCCTGTTCTTGGAAGTCCTTCCCTCTGCCCCTCAAGGCAGGCTCCTTGGTATGCTGCTCCCTTAAACTGCTCCTAATCACTTCATCTCCATCCCAATTAGTTGTTCCCACATCTCTGCAGTAGCTTCCTGATTATATCTCATCACACATTACCTTATTACATGTCTTGCATCTGCAGTTTCCTTCTTTGTGCCTTTTGAATCCTACTTGTAAGCAACCAACCTCCCCTTATCCTAAAGAAATCTCCTCTTACCTTCATACCCTAACACTGACATCTGGCCTTTCTCTTTTCCTTCACAGCCAGATTCCCAGGAAGTAGTCCCTCATTGCCTGCCTTGGTACCTCCCCCTTGCCTCCCTCTTTCCAGGATCTGGGATGCTTTTGACCCGACCCCACTGATACTGCTCTACGAGATGACCTTGTCCTTCCAGTCCCCATGAGCACCAACCCCAGTGACCTCTTGTTCATTTTCATCCTGTGTGTCTGAATGCTGTACTTGGCACTATTGGCCATATCTTCCTTCTGAAATCCTCTAATCCATGACTTCCTGGACACTTTACTGGCAAATCTTTTATAGGATCTTTCTGATCCCTCCCCCCATTGTTTCTTCTCATTTCTAGCCACCTTTAAATGTAGCGATTACCCAGATTTCCAATGTCAGACCTCTCCTTCCAGTGCATCTCTGGCTGATCATTTATTTACTTTAATAAAACCAGCTCTCACTCTGTGTTCCCAGATCTATGCCCTGGACCAGATTTCTCTCTAAGGAAAGAAAAGAATGTGCATGTATACCTCATGTATCATAATTTTCAGATTGCTATATAATCTTGTAATTATTTTAAGTGGTTGTATAATGTTATGTTAAGTGGCTATGGCATAATTAGACTAACCATTTTCCTATTGAAAATTACTTTTTCTGAATTTTCAGTTACAGTTTATAATTCCACACACATATATCGAGTTTGAGGTTCGCTGGAATGGCAAGTGGAGGGCCCATTTTTCCTCCCCAGCTACCTTGGTGCTCCCGTATAAAGCTGGGAAGCCTCAGCAGAATCTCTGGCCGACCTTTTCCAGGCTCTCTTACCTCGATTCAGCTTAAAGGCCCCCTGTCACTACCTGACTTCCAGGCAGCTTTGTAGACTCGCACATACTTTTGAAAAAGCCTTCTAAACGGTTCCCTCTGCCTCTGATCTTTTGACTCTCTGACCCAAACTCCTCTCGGTTTGTTAGAAAAGTAGTAGTACTTGTGTCCCTGAAGCCCAAGAGAGATCTAAAGTTTTTCACACTATCATATCTGAGTAAATCTGAAAAAAGATTCGCTTTCAGTCAAAGTGGGATTTTAACCACACCATTAGGCTATAGTTTTCCATACATACTACCTACTTTATGAATTTTCTTTGCCATTTCTAGCTAGTAGCTCAGCTGCTTTCTGAGCCAGGGAACTTGCTTGTTCTTAATCATTGATCCTCTAGAAGTAATCCTGGAGACCAGCTGATAGTGGGATCCCAAACTCTGTGTTGCTCTTCTCTAAAGACACATAGGAGCCCAAAGATTGGGCCTGTGTCTTCAGTACACCAACCTGAGAACTTCAGCCCACAGGCCCGGTCATTCTGCTAAGTCACCTTTGTGGTCTTTCCAAGCTTTCCTGCCTAACTTAGGGGAACCCTGGATTTTATGAAGCTCAACAAGGACGTAATTCTGATGGTGCCATTTTTGGGTCCCTCTCTTAAGGGTTTTATATCTTCTAATTGACTGTATTGGGATTTTTGACCTGTTGATGCCTTGGAGTTTCTGCTCGATTTTGAGCCATTTCCAATAACCCACTGACAAAATGTAGACCATCACTTCTAACAGTTGGCTGACTCTGTTTTGACTCCTTCCCCTTTCTTTCCAGTCTGACCATACATTCTCCCTGTGTAAGGAAAGACAGTTGTGTTTCATCCCTGGTGTGCACCAACACAGCCAAACTTAGGAGTGGTAAGAAACAGCACCTCTAGAATCACAGGGTGGTGAATAGAAAGCAGAGACCTTGCTTCGAGGGCAGAGGTGGGACTTTGTGATGGTTGGTGGTAGGAGAATGGTGACAGGAGCCATCTTTGGAGTGACTCCTACCACTTGTCTTGTAGCCCTTTTCTTCATCTCCATTAATATATTTTCACTACAGGCCACCAAACAACAAAGTGTTTTTAAATTATGGACAGGCACAAATACTGATGGTGAAGAGCTATTCCTCCTCACCCCACGCCAGCCATATTTCTGTGTTGAGATGCTATAGTCTATACATCTCTTAACTCTAGGACTCATGGGAACTCTATACCTGGTGTTGTAGATGTAGCCATAAGGTTTGATGATTGTGCTAAGTCTCATCTGTAGATAAGAGGGAGAGCAGAAATAACACCAGCTCCTCTCTACTGGAGTTATTTGAAATCAGTGAAGCTTAAGGTGAGTTTTAAAAACTTCAGGTATATCATCTGAAAACCCAGTGGTGTCCACCTTCTACAGTAGGGCGTCAGTTCCCAGGAGCAGGCATCTCTCCCTAGCCGGATGGCCAAGCCACCCACTCTGAGCACTCCAGTTCCAGATCTTGAGAATGAAGGGAGGGAGAGTGAAAACCAGCAGAGGATGCAGCTTGCACTGCTTCCCCTCTAGAGTGACCGTGGGATGCACATCTCACATATGCCCGGTACTCCCTCTGTTTACGTCTCTCTCATCCCCTCTACCATCTTCTCTTGTCCTAACACCAGTAGTTCAAGTTTCAGGGCCATCCCACTGCCTCCTCCACTCCCAAGAACCCCTGACAGAGAAGGGACTTTGTTCCTTAAGAAGGAGAATGAACTCTTTTAAGCAGAGGAGACCCAACAAAACCCAGGAAGAATGAACGCAGGTCAGAAAAGGACTGTGAGAGCATGTTTTCAGTGGAATGCTGCACCCGTGCCCTCCCCACTGTCTCAGGCAATGGAAAAGCCTTGTGAATGGGAAAGACCAGAAACCCAGCCTCGAAGAAAACAGTACTATAGAAACACATGCACTTAAAACTTAATGAGGTCATAAATTTATTAAAGCAAGAGCACAAACTTAATATGCGACAATAAAATGAGGTGAAATGGGAAATGTGGAACTAAGGGAATAAAATGAGAATCAAACATCAGTTCAAAACCAATAAATAAATTTAAAACAGTAAATAACTTAATGACCTGAAAATTCAATTATTTGACATAAGGGGAAAGCTTAAGAAAATTGTAGAGAAGGCAAAAGAAGAAAAAGATATATATGAAAGCAATTGAAATCATCATAAGGGTGATCCAAGATAAACATAATTGATTTACCTTATCCCAAAGAGCCACCTTATCTCAAAGAAAAAATAGACCAGAAATGTATTGGAAGACGTAATAGATGAAAAGTTTCCTGAAGTAAACCAAGTTGCCAGAAGGCAAAGGAGTATATAGCACTTTTGAAGGGAAGGACTATTGTATTAGCGCCAGTCAAATGTAAGAATAAACAGCTATACAAATAGAATAGAAAGAAACATTACAAACTTTGACTAATGGGAGATGAGAAGTCTATATCTAACAATAGTAACTAGATCAAAAAATCTGTTTAAAATACCTGTTTTTTCTAATTCTTAAGAGGGATTTTTTAATGTTATGTCTTATATGGAAAGATGGATATGTTTAGCAATTCCTTTATTTTCACCTCAACTGCATTTTCTTTTAAATACAATGAAAGTTAGTTTTTATTCTTTTTGAGTAAAACAAAATACTTCTGGCTGTTACACCTATCAGTTAATTTTTTACATTTTTCTTTGGCGTGTAAGACACTGCTTACTTTTAAAAATCAGGCCAAGCCTGGTGGCACACACTTGTAATCGCAGTACTTGGGAGGCTGAGACCGGAGGATCTGGGTTCGTGGCCAGCCTAAGGTACTTAGTGAGACCCTCAGGAACTTAGTGAGACCCGGTTTCAAAATAAAGAAAAAATAATAGGGCTGGGGGTGTAGCTCAAAGGTAGAACGTCCCTGGGTTCAATCCCCAGTACCCCCACCCCTCAAAAAATAACTTCACCTAAAAATAAAAGCTTATTCCAGAAAATCATGTGAAAATTGTAAAGTAATCATTTGTACCCCAGCCAGGACTGGTTGGGCAGGTCGTGCATGAGCGCTGGCACAGGTGGTGCTCCTAGTCTCTGGCGTGTAGCTCCTCAGCCTGCCGCTCCAAGTGGGTTCCCATCTCTACTTTTTTATTTATTTTCAAAACCTAGTGGCTTTGACTTTTATGATAATTCACCTCCCAACTTTTTGGAAGTAGATGGGGAAGCTACACACCCTCCATGGTAATTGTCATTTTTCATTTTACCCGCTTGCCTGGAACACTCATAGAGTCAAATAGCTATCCTTGACTTTGTGACATGCATCTTGAGGAAGGAAAACATCATTTCATAAATGAGTGTACTGAGGAATAAAAGGATTTCTCAAACACATTTCATAAAGATTAACAGTACTATGCCGGACATGGTGGTGCACGCTTGTAATCCCGGTACTTGGGAGGCTGAGACAGGAGGATCTGGGTTCACGGCCAGCCTCAGCTACTTAGTGAAGCCCTCTGCAACTTAGTGAGACCCTGTTTCAAAATAAAGAATAAAAAATAGGACTGGGAGTGTAGCTCAGAGGTAGAATGCCCCTGGGTTCAATCCTCAGTTCTGCTAAATAAATAAATAAATAAATAAATATTAACAGTACTGATACTTTTTCCCTATTATTCTTCAGCTGAAATAATATAGTCATGAGATCCCCTCTCCCTTTTGCCCTTCTGATTATGGTGGGTAAATGTATCTACAATAGAATAGTACATTTTTTATTAAACAAATATATGAGAACATGTAAGTGGATGTTGCAATGTGATTGGGATATTTTATTTTATGTAAATTTTCATCTTCAGTAAATGAAAAGTAGTTATTACAGTGTAAACATTTTGGTCTAATATGAATTTCAATATATGTATTGCAACAGCTATTTGAAAATAATAAAGAATTAAAGCATTTGGGTTCACTATAAGTAAGTAATATATGGTTGAATAGTTTTTGTTTATATGCCCATGGATCCAACAAATGAAGAACAAACTAAATTATGGCAAATAATTCATTATTACTCAAACTGTAACAGTTGACAGAGATCATGGGTGCTTGGTGTACTTAAATGCTGATTTAAGTCCAGCACAGCTAGAAATGAGGATGGTTTAATCTCTTCTCCCATGCAGTAAGTTTTACCTGTCTACCTACTTGCCTATCAGTAATGACAAAGAAACACAGCCAGTGAGCATTTTATTCAGTTCAAATTGAGTTTTTTTGTTTTTTGTTTTTGTTTTTATTTTTGTTTTTTGTCTGTTTGTTTTAACAAAGGGCCATTATAGTCTTATGAACTTTTAATTTTGCTGTTGAAAACCCACATACAAATGGATTATTTTACTTTCGTAATTTTCTGTTCATTGATGTAATTGCTGTTAGCAGTATTTCATGATTCTACCAACTAATAAATCATGATCATCCAAGGTATGTTCACTCTAGAAATTATTATGTAGTACCCATTTTTTTCTCATAAGAATAGCAGTTTCATATGTAGAAACTTGCTGAAAAGCTTGCTTTAAAAGATCCTTAATGTGATAAGACAGTTACCTAACATGAAAGGTTAAATTTCCTTCTTTGTTCAGAATTCCTATGTTGATAGAGTCCTCGACTATGGGAGTAAAAAGGGTGTGTTGGAGGGATAATTTAGTTGTGAAAGATCTGGTTCCAGAAAGGAATTCTCGAAAGTCACACCAAGGTCTCTACATGAATATTCTGAAAAGTTTGAATGGCAATTTTCTTAAGATTGCCAGAATGTTAGAATGCAGTTTTCTTAAAATAGGCTTTGCTGGGCTGAGGATAGCGCTCCGTGGCAGAGCACTTGCTTAGCATGTGTGAGGCCATCAGGAATCAGGCAGGCTGGCTGGCTTTCCTTAAACCACCTTCTTCAACTATTACAACACCCTCATGATAGTAATCTTAATTTTAAAAAATTATTGTTGGTGTATGTACAGTTTTACCAATTGGTATTCTTTTCTTTTTTTCCACAGGAATCCTAGAGACAGGTGTTAAAGGAGCTTCAGAATCCCTTAAAGGTGTGAAACGAAAAAAGATTGTTGCTGAGAATCACCTGAAAAAGATACCAAAATCCCCCCTGAGAAATCCTCTTCAGGCAAAACATAAACAAAACACAGATGAGTCCTCTTTTGACGTTCTTCGGAGGGCTTCAGAGTCTCACAAGAAACAGAATTCTGTACCTGTACGAAATGGGAAGCAGTTTACCAGACAGAATGGCGAGACACCTGGGATAATTGCAGACACCTCAAAAGCCGAGGACCCTGCCTCCCCAGAGAAGTCCTCATTTCTGCAGCGCCCGTCAGAACTGCGGAGGTGGCGGTCAGAAGGCTCGGACCCTGCCAAGCTCAGTGGCCTCCATGAGAAATGGGACTCTAGTTCTTTGTCCAGTAAAACCAGGACTGACAATAATGAATGTATCTCTTCTCATTGTAATACTACTTCCCCCTCGTATACAAACACCGCTTTTGATGTCTTACTGAAAGCAATGGAGCCAGAACTGAGCACCTTGTCACAAAAGGGCTCATCTTGTGCAATTAAGACAGAAAAACTGAGACCAAATAAAACTGTCCGATCCCGTTCTAAATCAAAAGACAGTTCAGCGAACACCCCGAATCAGACCGCGCAAGAACCCGTTGCTGAATCGCAGTATTCTCCTTGTACCTCATACACAGTGCACGTGTCGGCTACTCAGACGAATGAGCAAATGGGAGTTCAGTCGGTTTCCCATCTGGATAATCAGCACGAACACTTTGTTTCCAAACCTAATCAACACAATCAGCAGCTTCCAGGGCATTCCGGTTTCCCAGGATCACTGACGAATCTGCAAAATCCAGAGAACGCCAAACTCGAGCAGGTGTATAACACAGCAGTGGCGCCCACCATGGGTCTCACTCCTCCTTCCAGTAGAACTCAGGTTACTCCTCCAAACCAGCACTCAGATTCCACCCCACCTGTGTCCATAAGTCCAGCCAGTTCTACCCAGCTGCCCCCCACGCCAATCTACAATTCAGCTCATGTTGCCTCTGTCGTCAATCAAAGCGTAGAACAAATGTGCAATCTTCTTCTGAAAGATCAGAAGCCAAAAAAACAAGGAAAATATATCTGTGAGTACTGCAATAGAGCTTGTGCAAAGCCTAGCGTGCTTTTAAAGCATATCCGCTCCCACACTGGAGAGCGGCCCTATCCCTGCGTGACTTGTGGATTTTCCTTTAAGACTAAAAGTAACCTCTATAAGCACAAAAAGTCCCATGCACATACTATCAAACTGGGGCTTGTCTTGCAACCAGATGCTGGTGGTTTGTTCCTCTCCCAAGAGTCCCCCAAAGCACTTAGTATCCACTCAGATGCAGAAGACAGCGGGGAGAGTGAAGAGGAGGGCTCCGCCGATGGAAGGCAGACCGACGCAGGCACGATGGAGCTGCAGCCTGTGCAGATGATGAAGAGGGTATCAGACTCCGAAGCTTTACCAAAATCAAGTTCCATTCCAAGCAATCCAGATCATATGATCGGTGATTTCTCATCGCAGGACAGATCGTTGGAGTCACAAGCCATGACGGACTTGCCAAAAGTTGTGGTCCACCCTGTCAGCCTGTCCCCCTTGAGAACGGACAGCCCAAAGGTCGTCAGTCCCAAGCCAGAACTTCCCAGTGCACAGAGACAGGTAGCAAGTGTACCGTCGCATTCAACTGGCGTGACCTCCTTAGAGACTGATGAGAAGTCCCAGCAAAAAGGGGACACGAGTCTGCGGGAAGGAAAGCCAGACTCTCATGGGGGAACCGTGCATGCCCAGCTCCAGCGGCAGCAGGCCACCGACTACTCCCAGGAGCAGCAAGGGAAATTGCTTCTGAGTCCTCGGAGCTTAGGGAGCACCGACTCTGGCTACTTTTCACGTTCTGAAAGTGCCGATCAAACAGCAAGTCCACCAACTCCCTTCACCAGAACCTTTCCCACCGTGGAACAAGACTCGGCTAAGAATAACGGGCCCTCTGCACCTCGCATCAGTACACCAGCACCCTCTACTTTGGCGACAGGGGAAAAGCCTTCTCCCTTAGCAGGTCAGATGCGCCCGCCCTTGGCAACAAAAACACTGGAGGAGCGGATATCAAAGCTTATCTCGGATAATGAAGCCTTGGTAGATGATAAGCAACTGGACAGCGTAAAGCCACGGAGAACCTCCCTCTCCAGACGAGGAAGCATCGATTCCCCAAAGTCATACATATTTAAAGATTCTTTCCAGTTTGACTTGAAACCAATGGGACGGAGAACAAGTTCCAGCTCTGATATACCAAAGTCCCCTTTCACCCCGACCGAGAAGTCAAAACAGGTGTTCCTCCTCTCCGTCCCGTCCCTCGACTGCTTACCTATTACAAGAAGTAACTCCATGCCGACCACAGGGTACTCAGCAGTTCCCACCAATATCATTCCTCCCCCCCACCCACTGCGGGGAAGTCAGTCATTCGATGACAAAATAGGCGCTTTCTACGACGACGTCTTTGTGCCAGGACCTAACACTTCTGTGCCCCCAAGCGGACATCCCCGCACTCTTGTCAGGCAGGTGGCAGTCGAGGACACTTCAGCCAGTGAAAATCATGTTCTGGGCCCCGGACAGTCTGTGGACGAGGGCTACCAAGGGTGCCATGCTGCCACTGAAATCGCGTCGGCCCGGAGTAAGGTCCCGCCGCAAGGCCCACATCTGGAAAAGAAGAAGTCTCACCAGGGCCGAGGGACCATGTTTGAGTGTGAAACCTGCAGAAACAGGTACAGGAAGCTGGAAAATTTTGAAAACCATAAGAAATTTTACTGTTCAGAGTTGCACGGGCCCAAAACGAAGGTGGCCATGAGAGACCCTGAGCACAGCCCCGTGCCTGGCGGTGCGCAGCCTCAGGTCCTGCACTACAGAGTCGCCGGCCCCGCCGGTGTCTGGGAACAGACGCCCCAGATAAGAAAAAGGAGGAAAATGAAGAGCGTCGGCGATGATGAGGAGCTTCAGCAAAATGAAAGCGGTAGAACTTCTCCGAAAAGCTCCGAAGCCCTTCAGTTTCAGCTGGGCTCCGCTCCTCCCAGCCTGTCCAAACACACTGTCGCCATAACAGGTAACCAGCAGCATAGAAACGTGCAGGTGCAGAACTCCCAAATTCAGCTTGTTGCCAGGGGCCCCGAACACACCATGGACCCAAAGCTGTCTACTGCCGTGGAGCAGCAGATGGGTTCCGCCTCCCAGGACAGGGTAGAGGTAAAGAGACAGGGGACTGGCATCTCAGTCATCCAGCACACGAACGCCCTGAGCAGACCCAACTCATTCGACAAGCTTGAGCCTTTCGAAGGAGGCTCCCCAGTTTGTTTGCCAGAGCTGAATAGAACGGGAAAGCCCAGGTCTCTGAAAGTAATAGGCATCTCCCCAGAAGATGGTCACCCTTCTTGGGATGCGTCACACACTCACCAGCCTGCACTGTCAGACCCTCTTAGAGGAGAGCACTGGGACGGCTCCAGGAAGACCCCAGGCGAGCGGCATGTGCTGGGACAGCCCTCCCGGCTCGTGCGACAGCACAACATCCAAGTCCCAGAGATTCTGGTCACAGAAGAGCCAGATCGGGACCTGGAAGCCCAAGGCCACGAGCAGGAAAAATCTGAGAAGTTCAGCTGGCCTCAGCGCAGTGAAACCTTGTCAAAATTACCCACAGAGAAACTACCACCTAAAAAGAAGAGGCTCCGCCTGGCGGAGATAGAGCATTCCTCCACCGAGTCAAGCTTCGACTCCTCGCTCTCCCGCAGCCTGAGCAGGGAGAGTAGCTTGTCACACGCCTCAAGCTTCTCGGCCTCCTTGGACACAGAGGACATCTCCAAGACAGAGGCGCCCCCCAAAGTTGATTTCCCAAATAAAGCAGAGTTTCTCTTGATTTCCCCAGGCTCAAATACCCTGAATGTTCCAGGAAGCCACCGGGAAGTGAGGCGGGCTGCATCGGAGCAGATCAGCTGCGTGCAAACAATGGAGGTCTCCGACTGCAGAAGCAAATCATTCGACTGCGGAAGCATCGGTCCAGCCCAGGTGATGCCACTTGCCGAATCACAGCCCTCACCTTCCCCTTCTGGCGCCGGGGGCGCCGGACACGTGCCTCTCTTAGAAAGGAGGAGAGGCCCACTGATCCGGCAGATATCTTTAAACATAGCTCCAGATAGTCATCTGTCTCCTGTAAACCCATCATCCTTCCAAAGTACTGCTCTTCCCAGCATGAGTGCCCTGCCGTTCCTGGGTCCTCAGCTCCCTAATACTTCTTTGGCTGAGTTTCCTGCAAATACTTTGCATTCCCACACTCAAGTTAAGGATCTGCGAGCAGAAACATCAAGTTCCAGCTCTACTACCCTCTTCCCTGTTCAACAGCTTTTTGGTATCAACTTGTTAAGTCAAACCCATGCGCCCCTTGGCCACCAGAACACACAGCTGCCTCTGCAAGTGTCAGCACAGGGTGACAAGCCAGGCGTGCATTCCACTTCCTGTGTGTCTTCTGAAAGCCAGGATTGCTTTGCTCCCAAGTACCAGCTGCAGTGTCCGGTTTCCACTTCCAGCCAGTCTTGCTCTTCCAATCCTATGCTTCCTTTGCCGAATCCAGTTCTTTCAGATCCAGTCGGAGCAGATGGTTGTGCGACTTCAGTAGCCTTACCTACCAAATTAGTAGAGCCTGCGACCAGCTCATGTCCTCTGCCACTGCTGGAGCTCGAGCCACCGGGAGGCCAGACGCAGAAGGGGCCGTCGTCCTTCCTGCTGCCCATACAGCTGCAGAGTAATGTTCCCGCTTACTGTTTTGCCACTGTCACATCCTTGCCACAAATCCTAGTGACCCAAGATCTGTCCAACACACCAATGTGCCAGGCTAATCGAAGTATAGTGCCAATCAGCGAAGAACAAAATTCCATGCCAAAAACACAGAAGGATCACCTGAATGCTCTGCCAAACCCAGAGAAAGAACTTGTTTGCAAAAATGTTTTTTCAGAGATGGGCCAAAATTCTTCTCTCTTCGAATCCTTGCCCATAACTCAGAAAATGTCTGTTGGTAGACTTTCCCCACAACAAGAATCTTCGGCCTCAAGTAAAAGGATGCTCTCTCCAGCAAACAGTTTGGACATCGCCATGGAAAAGCACCAGAAGCGGGCTAAAGATGAAAATGGAGCTGTTTGTGCCACAGATGTTCGATCCGTAGAGCCATTGAGTGCAAGAGCTAATGAGGTTAATAAACAGAAAAAACCAGTTTTAGTGAGGCAGGTTTGCACCACGGAGCCCCTGGAAGGTGTGATACTGGAACAGGATGTCTTTTCTAAGCCAGAAACTAGTAGTGAGCCTGTTCATGTGACAGATGTTTTACCAGCTGACACTTCGTCATCAGGACACCCTAAATTTGTAGTCATAGAACCCATCAATGAATTGCAAGAATTCGAAAACATCAAGTCATCCACATCATTAACTCTTACAGTTCAAAATTCACCTGTCACTTCGGAAAATACCCACATTTCCCCTTTGAAGTCTATTGATAATAACCCAGAAAGGAAGTCTCCAGGGGTTAAAAGTCAAGGGGACAAAGTGAACATCCAAGGACACAATCATCCACCAACCACCACTCTCTCATTATGCAGTGCTGCAGATACACAGCAGCTGTCTTTCCCAAGCCTGAAGACCGCGACCAGCTTTACCTGGTGTTATCTGTTAAGACAGAAGTCATTGCCTCTGCCTCAGCATGACCAGAAAACTTCAGCCTACACGGATTGGACAGTAAGCTCCAGCAACCCAAATCCACTTGGTTTGCCTACAAAGGTTGCTCTTTCTCTCCTTAATTCGAAACAGAAGACTGGAAAATCACTGTACTGTCAAGCAATAAGCACCCATTCCAAATCAGATTTGTTGGTCTATTCAAGCAAGTGGAAAAGCAACTTAAGCAAGGTACTTGAAATATAATTTACCTTCAGTTATAGTTTGTGCAGGTTTTATCATGTCTCTATACCTTCAAATATTTTACTTAGAAGTGTTTTAATTTTGAATGAAAGTCATGGTATATGTGTGTAGATACTTGAAAGGCAGGGTGACATATTTATCCTGGAAGTTGTACTGATAAGAGTTACTGGGAATCTTTTCAGTGGTTCTACCATTTTGGAATTGATAACTTATTCCGATAGGGTTTTGGTGTTGTTCCTCAGCTAACTGTGGTAAGTCTATACTTAATGGTACAGATAAACACAGTATTGCTTTGATTCTTCTATTAAGGTGCTGTCCTAATTAAGTGAGAGGAGATTATGATTATGCTTTGCCCCTGCTAATTCAGGGAAACAGGTGTGGACAATCAAAATTATTCTATTTTATTGTGAAATATAAGCACAGAGCCATTCACACTTGTCCTGTGCATACTAACCCCTCTCCCTCCCCTTGCCCAAATCTTTTCCAGCATAGCTCTGAGAACCATTAGTACTACAGAGAAGATTCACAAAGTAATTAATACATACACTAGATAAGTTGATTTGGTCAAGATTTATAGTGTAATTTAAGGTCATAAAACCAAAACTTTGGGTAATTTGTGGAATTAATCTCATTAGAATTGTCAGCTTAATAAAATGAGAAAATCATTTTATTTATTAAGAATAAGTAAGTAGATAAGGGTATCACATTGGACTCTGGACATACAGAATTATACATTAAGTCTGTGACCTCTGCAGGTTCACAAGCATATAATACAGGTCCATAAACAGGTATGTGTCCATCAATAAGAAAATACTGCAGTGTCCAATTATAAAAGAAGGAAGTTTCTAGTAGTACCTCTTGGTAGATGAGGTACGGGGTAGAAAGATACTCCAAAGGTGGTGCTATTTTATCTGAGTCACAAAACAATAATAATAATGATAGTAGACTTTTCCCTTGCAAACAAGAATAAAAAATGTTTGATAGACCAGTAAATGTCATGGAAGTGAGAAGAAACCCAGTGTCAAGGACAGCAGAGAGTCCGGCATGGCCAGAAGGTTTTATAAGTTTGAAACAGCAACATACTTTGAAGTTGGAAACGTAGGTGAGAAACAAAGCACATGCATGGTGGCTCAGAACCAGTGGTGGGTTCTCAGTGATGGAAAGCGCATCCAGACCAGTTGTGGAATTTACTTTTAAATGCTCAACCTCTGAATCCACTAAATCAGAATCTTAGATGAGACCTAATCATGGGATTTTGAGCAGAGCTTCATTTATATTCCTGATGCACCAATGAAAAAATGGCTCTCCTAGGCTATGGGTATAACTCAGAAATGGAACATGTGTTTAGCATGTATAAGATCCTGGGTTCAATCCCTAGCACCAAAAAAAAAAAAAAGTACCAGGTGCCTTAGAAGAAATGTCTGGAAATGCATACCTGGATTTGGGCCTCTGGAAAGAACTGCAGGTGGAAGATGTAGTGATGTTCCAGTGCATAGGTGTCTAGAATGTATCCTGCGGATCTCTGCTATTTAAAGGAGAACCAGAAGAAAGTGGTATCACACAAACTTTCAGGAGTTTTCAAATAGAGAGGCCAAATAAAGATGAAAGCAGAACTGTGTGTCTGGATGGAACACTTTCAGTGTGGCTGGAGAGTCGAGCCCATGAGCAAGCGGCAGTGGAGGACTGGGCACTGGGTTGGCTGATTTCCACAGGCCAGATGTTAATGTGTTTATGATTCAAAGTGGAAAAGACCAGATGCAGTAAAGTGGGAAAACTTCCAAAGAGAAACAAGGTATGAGCAACATAAGCTGCCCTGGTGTGGTCAAGCACACTGAGACTAGGGAAATGATGATGCTTTTGGCACTTAACTCATTGATCACTTTGACAAATTGAAGCTGAATTTGATAGAAAATGAGCAGAAGATAAAGGAGAACATGATACTGAAAAGAAGGTAAGGAAGAGGATTATTGATAAAGGATCCAGTGAGGGACAGGTGCGTGTGATACATTCTACATCACAGAAAGCCTGACCTGCGTGCTAGGAGGAGAGGATCTAATTTTACCTCCAGTAGTGGTGTCAGTGCATCCTGACACTTCCTTCCTGAGGAACTCTGGCCAGCAGCTTTCCTTCCTCCTGTCTTTGTAAGGACAGGTGCTCCCCAGGGTGCTTTTCCGAGGTCATGCAGGCCCTCCTTCCATCATTTACTGTTACTACATTATCCCGGGTGGACAGCGATAGTTGTTTACCTGGCAGTATAATTTCCTGAAGGAGGTTTGTATAAAGAAGCCCTTGATGAGAGAAGTTGTTTCTCTTGCTGAATTCAGCCAAAGGACCACAGTTTGGACCTTGGCAGTTAACACTTGACTCTGAGCAAGTAACTTGACCTGGAGAGTGTCCTTCCTCCCTGGGAGTTTTTGCCTCCTGTGCTGCCTGCTTCCAGGGATGAGTGATGAAGATGGTGCCCTCCTGGGAAGGCTTGCATGAGATCCTAAGGTGATGTTTCCTGTAGGAAAACCACACACTGTGCATCATTCTGGTTCATGACCTTTTTCCAAAAATTTTCATCCTACCAAAACCTGACTTTTGACCTGGCCTGAATCTTACAGTGACCAGTATTCAAGGAACTTTTGAGAAGATCTAGAGAGGACCCGTGCTTGTGGTTTAAAGTAATGGGGGGTAGAGTAACACTGGAAGAGGAGCTTCTGCTTCTTCTTTACCTTTACAGTGCGTGTAAGTTGAAGGAGATTCAGTGCTACTTCTCAGAGGTCCGAGCCATTATTATAAAACATGGCAACTAGATCTTTTCCATCTCTAAAGATTAAACTCTTAAGAAGTCTATTTAAACTTCAGCATAAGTGATTAGTGACATGAAAGAAAGAATATTTAGGCTATTAAAAAAAGTTCATCGAATCCAAAGGTGGGAAATTTATTTGGCAGTGTCAAGGCCTGTGGTGGGATTTTTAAAATATTGTAAGATGGATCAGTTTGCTATGGTTTAGACAGATGGGGGAGATAAAGCAAGGTGACTTTAAGATCTCTTACTTTGGGATGCATTTCATGAAGTTTAACTACATGCTCTACTCTGCCATGTTTTAATTTCTAGTGAAACATTAGTATGCTTGTGTGTTCAGTTTTATTCAATTAGTTTCTCTTTTTTTTCCCTTTCAGAGAGCATTAGGTAATCAAAAGTCCACAGTAGTTGAATTCAGCAATAAAGATGCCTCTGAAATTAACAGTGAGCAAGATAAAGAAAATTCCTTAATCAAAAGTGAACCAAGAAGAATTAAAATATTTGATGGAGGGCAAGTACAAATTTTACTTCTTAAATGTACATTTAAACCTACTTTTTAAATGTACATTTGCTTTCATGTGAACAAAGATTTATCAGTGCCAATTTTATTTAAATGTTGCACGGTTTCTCGGCTTAGCGACAGAGTTTTTGTGGCAAGATATATTTTAGTATTAAGTAATTCAGTTTTGATGGAGAAAGTGATGAGTAGGAAACATGGAAGTGCCTAGAAGGAAGCTGAGAACCAAAATTTCACAGTGAGGCCTGGCTTCTTGCTGATTTATAATAAGGAATGACTTGGAGAATCTGTTCTAAGAGAGATGAATTTATTGCCTATTTGATGTCTGTGTATTTTAATATGAAAAAAATGAATTGTAAAAGCCAAATTATACTTATGGTGGAGCTCAGAAATATTTCAGTACTTATAATTGTGATTGAATTTAGCAATGAAGAAAACTTTAAAAACAGTATCTTAGAACCAGGGAAATATTTTTTAATTAAACATAATATTGAATAAGTTTGTTTGATTAAAATTAGCTGTTAGAACATTAAGTGTTGATATGAAAAACTGGAATACTCTGTTATATGTGCATAAAAGTGTATAGACTGAGTATAAAAGTTGTGCTTTATATTTTAGGTTGAATTTTTTTTTTTTTTTTTTTTTTTTTTTTTTTTTTTGCGGTACCGGGGATTGAACGCAGAGGCCTTCTACCTCCACGCTACACCCCCGGCCCTATTTTTTATGCTTTATTTTGAAACCGGGTCTCACGAGGTTGCGGAGGGCCTCACTAAGGAGAGAGAAAGAGAGAGAGACAGAGAGAGACAGAGTGAGAGCTGAGGCTGGCCGCGAACCCGGATCCTCCGGTCTCCGCCTCCCAAAGTACTGGGATTACAAGCGTGCGCCACCACGCCCGGCTTCTTTAGGTTGAATTTTAATCATTAATATTTTCTCAAAACATAGTGTCCAATCTCTCTGTTCATTTTTTTTTCTTTAAATTAGATATAAATCAAATGAAGAGTATGTCTATGTCCGAGGCAGGGGAAGAGGAAAGTACATTTGTGAAGAATGTGGAATACGTTGTAAGAAACCGAGTATGTTAAAGAAACACATACGAACCCACACAGATGTTCGCCCCTACCACTGCACGTACTGTAACTTCTCCTTTAAGACTAAAGGTATGAGATACACATTACTTCATGGTCCTTTTTACATGCATTACATAGGAGAACTGAGAATTAACTTTGCATGTTCTTTGACCAAGGATACAGTAGCATGAATGGACCAAATTACTTCTTGTCAGCCTTGTAGTTTTCTTTAATGTCTCTAGGCCCTTTGGGTGAAAGGTTTTAATAACACATTTTTAATAAGTGTAACATTTTAAAAGGAACAACTGCCCTTTTTTATATTTTACTCCCCAAATTATAGTTGCATAATCTGATGACTAATACATTTTCAAAAAATACTTATTTGGGGGCTGAAGAAGAAAAAGAAATTTTTGTTATCACAAGTAAATTCATATGGGTCCTAAAAGATTATGAAGAATGGTTTAAAATAATAACCACAGTAAACTTTTATAATCATTACACTCATGTTTTATTGTCTAATTTTAGGCATACGTAGCCATTTCCTCTTTTTTCCATGATTTTTTTTACCCAAATACTGTTGGATTTTAGCTTCAATATTTTTTAACATTTCTACTTGTTAATATTCATAGAGAGATCTCAGAACTAGTCATTAAAATTATATTTTGCATCCTTTTTTCTTTTTATATTTTTATTTAACTCAGAAGCCTTTAAAAGTTATTTTACCCTGTATAAGCTTCCTGTTACACATAATGGATACACTACTATAAAATGTTTGTTTTCTCCATTAGATTACTTGCTCATGAATCATTATATAACAGTTTGTTACTTGAGATTCTAATTTCATATATTACCCTTTAAAAAGCAAGAATCTTTTTCTTTAATAAACATAATCATGAAATTATCTGTCTGGAGGAACAATACCTATAAGAGATTTTCAATCAGTTTTTATAGAAAATGCTGAGGAGTAAAGACTGACCAGTGCTTTAGCAAAATGTGCTGCATCTTTTGCCTAGTATTTATTGGCATTTAAAGAAAGTTATAACATGTAACAACTAAATAGCTTCAAATAAGCTCTCTTCAAATGCCAATAGTTAGTGGAAACAAGAATGATTGAAAACCAAAATGTTCTTCAGATAGCTTTGAAGTTTCAAGAAATCAGAGGGGCTGGGGGAATGCTGACTGGTTGCCCCTCCACAGTGATGTAGAGCCTCCCTGGGACTGAGTGAGCCCAGCATGAGTTCCCAGGTGTTGAGTGGCTGTGATAGGGTAAAGGGCTTTGATCTTTTAACTCACCTCATTACTTTTTCGCTGGTTTCAATCCTGTGATTAAGAAGCATCTATTAATTTGCAGGATGGGACCAGGAGCATATTTAAAAGACTAACATTGTAGTAAGAGATTACAGAATACAGAGTGATGTTACCAAAAACAAGAAGGTCCAGGTATAATATGGAATGTATTGTTCTCAATAGAAAGAAAAATGAATTGGGATATTTTAGAAATTATATTCATAAAATAGGGGCACAAAAGGAAAGAGAGCTAGAAGCAGAAAGCCAAATGAAACTGCAGAGATTTCTTGGTGAAGAAAAATATTATGAGTCCCCAAATATTAATCTTCGTGAAATAACTCAAACCAACATTGTGTAAGATTTTAGATAAACGCTTACTGAATAGTGGAGAGAGCAGGATGGCCCCTGAAGAATGAGCATTCTCTGTGAGCCGTTTTTACATCTTATATTTCTTTGATATTGCATATCTGAACTCATATTAAACTTTTTGTTATCTCAAGTCATGTGGAATTACATAATAAATTTTTTTTAAATGATGCTACCCTGGCTAAGGGGGCTGGTGGAGAAAATATTATAAACCCGTTATTTCCCTATTCTTAGCATGACTGTTCTCAGTTTTTTGGATAACATTCGTTTTAGAACTCTACCTTTTGCCAGGCGTGGTGATATACCCCTGTCTGTAACCCCAGTACTTGGGAGGCTGAGACTGGAGGATCACAGGTTCAAGGACAGCCTCAGCAACCTAGCAAGACCCTGTTTCCAAACAAAAAAATAAAAAGGGCTGGGGGTATAGCTCAGAGGTAGAATGTCCCTGGGTTCAGTCCCCAGTACCACCAGAAAAAAAATAAAAAAGAATTCTACCTTTTGTGAATCTATATAAAGCAGGTTCCATAGCACCTTTTCATGGTAGCTAAATAACGGTAGAACATCAGAAGCATTCTGATGGTAATGCTTATGAATTTGCAATTCACCATTGGTCCTCCTAGCTTATTTCATGAATACATTTTTTAAATTTTTTATGTTTTAAAATTTTTACCATTTTATTTTTTATTTTTGTCTCAGATTTTTAGATATACAGACATTTAAATTTTTTACATAGCCAAATCTATTGATATTGTTTTTTCATTTTAATTGATTTGTTTTCATGTTTCTGCTTTAAAGGTCAGTCAGCAGAAAATACAGTGAGCTTACATCTCTGCAAGATTTAGTCTCATTTTTTACCACAGAAAGCTTGGACTGTAATGTAGCTCAGGAAATCCAGAAATAGCTTCTCATGCTTTCTGAAGGATTTAGATAAATGCTTATTAAATCCATCAGAGTATGTATCTCTTAGATTAATACATTAATACATAAGGTTTATAGTATTGCCTGGGGATATTCGCATTTAAACATATATATTTTGCACACTTAAAATACATTTTTTATTTTAAATGATTTAGGAAGTTGATTAATGTTAAGTAATAGCTCAAATTATGAGAAAACATGCTTACTAAAAACTCATATTCCAAAATTTGTCTAGTTAAAATTATATATTAACTTCTTAGAAAGCAGATAACCTACTATGGCTTTCTATCTAGGGAACAAAAGCATTTTGAAAGGAAACTTATTAGTGGCCCTTATAATTTGGCTCGTAATATTGTTGTTATACAGAAAGCATTTTGACTTGCAAGTGGAAATCTGAGCCATATTAAAGTGGCCAAACTATTTTCTATAACTTCTTAATGTGAAAACTTTGAAGCTCTTACAGAAACATAGAAATTTGCATAATGAACACCAATCTTCCATCGTCTTTTAATAGCCATTAACATTTTGCCATATTTGCTTCATGTTTTATTTTCTAAATTTATTTAACATAAATGTCAAATATAGCCAAGCCATTTAAGGTCAGGTGTTGTCTCCAGAATGACAGCGTCCGAGTCGGATGAGTCTTAGGTGTTGCTGGTCCAGGCAGCCTCCATGGACTCCTTAAGACTCAGCTCTGGGATGCTGTGTGGTGGTGACAAGAACGCACTGTGTAGTGCCAGGCTTCATGGTACTAGAGTGACCAGCTTCACAGACTTAAAGCGTTTGTCAACACGTCGAAGCTCTACAAATAGTAATTTTGCACAGCTTTTGTTACTGCAAGCCTGAGTCCTGAACCATGGATTCAGACATGTTCCGCTCTTCGGAAGGCTGTTCTCAAATACTGATTTGTTTCTGCCCTCCAAACTCAGTATTTAGATTTTGTTTCTTGTTTTTTGAAGAGATGGTTTGCCCTCGTTGGCAGTGTTTTTATGTATGGTATTATCCACTCAAGATGCTTAGTACCTCAGAAGAACATGAGCTGCCCCCTGCGTTCAAGGTCACATGGGGCATCTGGGCCCGGTGGTTCCCAGGGACCCCAGTGATGCCTGCAGAAGTGAACATAGTAGCTGCCAGAGGAAACGCCCGTTGAGACACTGATAGGAAATGTCTAGGCAATGCATGAAGTGAAATCTGGGCAGGAAATTCTCTCTCCCGTTCCACATACAGAAAAGTACTGTTTATAGTATTTAAAAATGCCCCAAATAGTTTATCATAGAGAGTCAAGCTCAAAATTTAAAAATGTAAATTCTCAGGGACTAGAAGTAAAGAAGAAACTCAAAGCTTGCATGTGAGTAGATACTTTAAAAAATCCAAAAGTCCGTAGGGGACTCAAAGCCAGATTCATGCTCACTGGCCTAACGTTGTAAAGCCTGTCCTGAGTAGTCTGAGGCCTCTGGCTCTCCTACCCATTGACTTGGGCCATGTGGGAAATAAGTGATCTGCTTAAAAGCAAACCCCGATACCTATGTCATGCAAAAAAAGAAAACAAATGCAAATGAACACATACAAAAAAGTGATCTGAAACCAGTGAAATTATTAATATCCCAGGCAGAAGCAATTGGAAAACTGCCGTATAGATAGATATTTCTACAACCCAGGATCCTTCGGGCTCCATGGAAAATTATCACAAAACCGAAAAGCATGTTAGGAGACCAACTACTATTAGTGATAGAGAGCCATTGGACACAAGTGGAGAATTCACACTCCAGGAACTCAGATCACAGAGCAGTCAGAACAGAACTTGAAATAGGTATTAAATGCACTAAGAAATAAATAATGGAATAGTGAATAGAAACTGCAAGTCAAAAGAAGACACTATCGATAGAGGAGGCAACATTTAAAAAAGACACTATTACTAATACATAATAAGGTTATTACAACTTATAATGACAATATTTTCTTTTATCCAGATTTTTTTTCTGATATTGGGGATTGACACCGGGGCATTCTACCTCCAAGCTACACCCCCAGCCCTATTTTTTATCCTTTATTTTGAAACAGGGTCTCACTAAGTTGCGGAGGGCCTCACTAAGTAGCTGAGGCTGGCCACGAACCTGCGATCCTCCTGTCTCAGCCTCCCAAGTACTGGGATTACAAGCGTGTACCACCATGCTCAGCACTCTTTTATCCAAATTTTAGTCATTGTAATCATTTAATCGCAATCTATACTTTTGCTTGAAATGGGAATGCAATTTACCAGTGTTGACAAATAATAGCAAAATAATACTATGTAAACTTAGTAAACATTTTTTTCCCTTAAGGAAATCTGACAAAACACATGAAGTCCAAGGCACATAGCAAGAAATGTGTGGATTTAGGCATCTCCGTAGGTTTAATAGATGACCAAGATGCAGAAGAATCAGGTAAGGCTTTAATACCATGTTTTTCATAAATGCTATTTATAATGTACTATTTTTTGCATCCATACTTTTTTCCACTCCCAGTGATACTACTCAATTCCTATTTTCATTACCCCTTATTTATGTGATAAGACTGCTAGTCAGCTTTTCATCTCGCGTTTTTCTTCCTGCTCCATCTATCTGCACTGTGTGAAGTTATCTCCCTGAAGCATGTGTCTGTCACACTGCTCCTCTGATCAAAGTTTTTCATTGGTTCCCATTTGCCTACCAAATAAAGTGTGAACCACTTGACCTTAAAATCCTTTGTGACCTGCCACCTGCCTACTTCTCCAAGCTTCTCATTTCTAGCTTTCCCTCACCTTCATGCTTGAATTTTCTGCTCACCTGAGTTGCTCCTGCTCCCCACTTTTACAGCCCTCCCTGAAAACCACACCCTCACTCCCCACCTGATGTGCCCCCTGGTCTGCACTGATAAAAGCCTCGCTTCCTTCAACATGTAGCACAAACCCACCGCCTCCTGAAGCCTTCTTTGATTTTCCTTCCCGCACCATGTGTGGGAAGCAGCTCTTCCCTTCTCTGAACTCCTGTGGTATTTTAGTTTCCTCTCTGAGAGCATGTCATCCCTCTCTGCCTCATTGTGTCATTGTTCATGTTTCCTTACCTCCCCACTGGGCTGCTTCCGCTCAGCACAAGCAGAATCCACAACCAAGAAATACTTGCTTCACCTATAGCACTTAGCATGCACGTACGGCAGCTGCTCCGTATAAGGATCTGTGGAATCCAACATTTATTTATTTGTCTGAAATATTTATTATTTTGAAAACATTAGCTGGTTGTTTTTTAGCAATGTTGACAAATATTAGTATTTGTCTCTGATCAACTTGGAGGGAAAATAAGCCTGTTCATCTGTACTGACTAATCAAAGAATAGAAATATCTTTTTGTAAAATTTTTGGTTACACCAAGGATTTATCAACAAATGGGAGGGAACTTTAAAAAGAAAAAATAGATATCCTGCTGGTTTTTGATATCCTGCTAAGTTTTACTTGCTTGCAACATTTTTCTTAATTTGTGTTACTCTGGGATACAGAAAATTTCCAAAGAGAAAATGAGTTAAGTTAAGATAGCAACCCATTTTATCTCACCTGACAGCCAGCAACCCACTTAATAAATCAGTCTGAATTTACTTCTGAGTATGCAAGAGAAGTGTCTCATATCTTAAGTAGTAAGAACAGTTAAAAACAATAGTTAAAAAACAGCTAGGAAAAGTGTGTAAGAGTGTTAGGAAGTGTATTTACTCCCCGCTGACTAGAAAACCTTTACTGTGAGGTAAAGGTTACAGGATGAAACACTGAAGTCTGAAAAACTTGTAAATGCAGAAGGCAGTACTGTTACCGTATATCCTGCTGTATGCTTTGCTTCTTGAAGAAGATGAATCTTAAAACAATTAACTGACCTGTGTAGAATCCTCCAAACAGTTATGGGAAGGTAGTTCTCAGATGTTTTCTCATATTTGCTTCAAGTCTTTCTTACATATTCAGTGATTTTGTTGTTGTTTTTTTGGGGAAAAAAAAACACAAGCTCAAACCAAGCATAGTGGGGCACGCCTGTAATCCTAGTACTTTAGAGGCTAAGACAGGAGGATCACAGGTTCAAGGCCAGTGCACAGTAACTTAGCAAGATCCTGTTTTAAAATAAAAAGTAAAAAGGAGCTGGAGGTGTGGCTCAGAGGTAGAATGTCCCTGGGTTCAATCCCCAGTGCCCTCCCCCCCCAAAAAAGCTCAACTCAAGGAGACCTTGTGCACAAGGCATGTCTTTCCTCACCCCCTATTCCAGCCACTCTCCTCTCCTCCCTCAGAGACATAAAGGGCATCCCTTCAATTCATTTAACATACACGCATATATCCATGGACAGTAGGTGGTTTTGTTTGTTTGTATTTTAAGCTTGCATGAACAGTGCCATTTTGTAGGTAGATACCTAGAAAATTCTTACTTTATAATTTACATTGTTTCCCAGGAAAAAAACTTGCCATTTCCCCAGCTCCTTAACATAATTTTGTCCAAGTTTAAGTTTTGTTGTCTTTATTTGTGGTTTTTTGATTCCTATAGTAAGGTTAGGTCTCATTATTCTTTCAAAACAACTTTAACTCCTTTAAGTTGATGATAGAGATGGGATTTTGCTTACCAGTTCTTCAAATGTTCCACATTTGGGGACGGGGAGCCCAGAAGCCTGCGATATGGTGCTGCATGTTTTGAAGGTGTACTGTTCACAGCCTGGCGCTAGTGTGGAATATGCTGGCTATATTTTTTTCTGTCTCCTTTGCTGGCTCCTCTGCCTCCCCAGCCTTTGCACATGGGTCCCCGGCTATGGCCTCCCCTCTTGTCTCCTCTCTGTCTTGTCTCACTCTAGGCCATCTCCAGTCCCCTGACCCTATGCCTCTGGGTGCAGGTGACCCCCCATTTGCTCCACACTTGCCTGCTCACCATCCTTACGTGGATGTCTAGCAGGCATTCAGGTTTAGCGAGTGGATCCTGAACTCCCGGTTTTCCCCTTACCTCTGAAAAGCACACTTCCCTGTAGTCTTCTCCCATACTTCCAGCAACTTGGCCAGATAGCTTGAAGTTATCCTTGATGCCCCTCTTTTTCTCATTTTCCTCTAATGTATCAGTAAAATCTCTCAGCCCTTCCTTCAAAATGTCTTCAGAATCCCACCACTTATACCCTGTCCACCCTCCATCCCAGTCAAAGTTTCCATCATCTTGACTTAGTTGCTTCTAGTTGTTCCTAACTGGTTTCTCTGGTCAACCCTGCCTCTTGTGGTCCGTTTTCAACACAGCAGCCAAAGTGCTCTTAAAATTATATCATTCCTTTGCTTCCACCCATCCAGTGGTTTCCTGTCTCTCAGAGCACCATTCTAGCATGCCCTGGGAGCTTCCACCCATTGCACTTTCCTACCAGCATCTCGCTGAGGCTCGGCCCTGCTCCTTCCTCCCTGCCTGCTCCACTACCATGCAGGGTCCTCCTGGCTCATCATCAGATACACCCAACAGGCTCCTGTCTCCGGTCCTGTGTACTTCTTCCCACAGTTTGGAATGCCCTACCTGTACTCATCACCCCATGCCTGCAGCTCTCCGCTCAGAGGTCCTCTCCCAGCAGGTCTTCCTTAACCTCTCTATATATTTAAAAAAGCACCCCACTTTTCCATTGCCAGCCTAACTTACGCCCCTTATCTTGCCCTGTTTTATTTTTCCTCATCGCATATATTGCCACCAGTTATGTGTGTATCGTTCCTAATAAGTATCCGTTCCTAATAAGTAGAAAATGAATTCCGTAAGGATGGGGATTTTATTTTGCTCATTGCTCTAAGGATTGTACCAAGCAGACTGTAAGTAGGTCATAAATAGTTTTGATTAAATGAATGAGTAGAAAAATGTCATATAATCTTATAGGAAATAATTCAGTATTATTTTTAGAACTTGATATATTCATTTTCCATTAAATTTCTTCTTTGACATTGAATGCTAACTACAATACACTATTTAACACCTTTCCCCTATCAGCAGTATTTCTGTCACCTGGCCAAGGCCAGTATAGGTTTCATTAAGGTGATGGTGGCATTCACTTGAGTTGTTTATTGCTCACTGGATTAGAAAACTAGATGATGATTTAAGTTTTCTTATTGTTCCATTTTTTCCTCCTCAATAATGATCGCATAAAGATTTGTTCTATTTTTCAGTAGCTCCAGAGATGAAAAGTTTACTCTCTTTCTGATTCACTCATTTATTTCTTTACTACTTCAATAGGCTACAGGCTGAGGCAGGAGGATTGCTTGAGCCCGGGAGTTCAGGCCAGCCTGGGGAATGTAGCAAGACCCCATCTCAAAGAGGGAAAAAAAAAGTTTTCTCTAGTTTTGATAACCACATTTCAGATTTCATACCAGTAGGGCAGTAATGGAGTCCTACAGTTCTTTAAGAAGGACTGTTAGATTCAGCATACTTTCATAAAAGTCATGTATATGGGAGCAGCTCATGGTAGGAAGATGTGCAGGAACTTCCCACATATTTAAGTATGGCTAATCTCAGATGTGTGGGAAATGGAGTACATCTCCAAAAAGCAAACAAAAGGGCATAATTTGGGAGAGTTGATTCTAAGTCTAAATAGAAATGGCACAGCGGCTGCCAGAGTGCAAAACATCATCCAGAAAGCCAAGGACTGCGTTTAGGTTTATAGAGCACATTTGGTGTCTCAGTCATTTAACTGATGTTGGCTAGAGCAAGCATCAACATCACCAAGAAACATAGTTATTTCTTGGCATCTGCCTTGTGATGTTTTCACTAAAAGTTTTCTCCAGATTAGTTAACTTCATGTCTCTCTCCTTGCATTGTCTTCAGTGTTTTCTTGTTCTAAGGGTCCTACCTCCATTCTCTCCACTGCCAGTACTGCTGTGCCCACCTCGTCATTCACCAACTTCATGCGCACTTTTCCAGTTCATAAAAGGTGTTGATTAAAAGTGGAAATGGCCAGAGGCCCTTGATCTTTTCTAATTCTTTTCTACCCTCAGTAGAAGTGGGCTTGTGTGATTACCTACCTAATTCTTTAGCAGATAGATTCTTGTTCTAATTCTCAATGGAGTGAACAGGGCTGTTTGGGAGACATTATTTTGAGTCAGGCAGAGGGAATTATACATTTTTATAAGGTAGACATTAAAATGTGGGCATTTGGAATTTAAAAGACATTCCCACTTAGTGTAAAATTAGCTACTCAAGCCGTAATTACAGTGTATGCTCATGAAAAGCCGAATCCTCTCAACCCCACTGCACATTCCCTTGTATTCTTGCCATACAAAATTACACAGCCTTGGAAATTTTGTCCTTATGTTTTGGGGGTTTTAGGGAATACATTTTAGTTTCCACCTTTCCTGTCAAAAATGATACCATCAGCTATTTGCTTTTCATCCTTTGATCCAAAGAATGTTTTCGTCAACAGAGTGCTAAACTTCAATTCAAGGAATGTTAATACGCACCCTCAGCTGCCAGGTAGGGCGACCATTTAATATGGCACAGTGCAGTCAGGAACATTGTACTTGATAAATGATAATACCTGTGAGAAGGGGATGTTAGATCACAGGTTTTAAAACCTGTGACACTTTTACCCTTAAAAATAATTTAAGTGAATGTTATAAAACTACTAGCAAAAGCCTTTCTAAATGAAACCTGTAGAATATGTTATCACTAGAATTCTTAAAAAAATTATTACTCTCTTTAAGAAAAAATTTTATATAAAATATGAAACAGTTATAGGTCTTAGGATTTATACTTAAAATAAAGCAGTGTTAATATCATGTATGAACAACACAGTTTGACGGTCTTGGCTTTCTGCCTAGAGTTAACAGACATTTGATTCTGGCCCACTGTGTTCCTAAAGGACATTTTCATCATATAAAAAAAAGACAAACTATTATTTGCATGCTTTTAAAAATTTTCTCTAGGTTGCTGTTGTTGATTGGCTTACAAAGTTGTATTTCTAAACATGTAAGAAAAACCAAAATAGACAAACCGTGACAGCAGAATGTTGATCCAGAGGGGCAGCACCTGGTGTGACCCAGGCTCCGCCAGCAGGTGTCGCTGTCTGGCAGCAGTGGCAGGGCAGGCTGCTCATCCCACCCACCCAGAGTTCCCTT
>PVJS01003231.1:0-36966 GCA_004027185.1 Glis glis
ACTGATTTTTTTAGGTTGATCTTGTATCCAGCTACTTTGCTGAATTTGTTGATCAGCTCTAGTAGATTTTTGGTTGAGTTCTCTGGGTCTTCTAGATATAGGATCATGTCATCTGCAAATAAAGATAATTTTAGTTCTTCTTTTCCTATTTGAATTCCTTTGATATTCTTCTCCTGTCTTATTGCTCTGGCAAGAGTTTTGAGGACTATATTAAAAAGTAGTGGTGATAGTGGGCATCCTTGTCTTGTTCCTGTTTTTAAGTGGAATTCTGGCAATTTCTCCCCGTTCAATATGATGTTGGCTTTGGGTTTCTTATATATTGATTTAATGATGTTGAGGTATGTTCCTTCTATTCCGATCTTCTGTAGAGCTCCTAACATGAACAAGTGTTGAATTTTGTCAAATGCTTTTTCCGCATCTATTGAAATGATCATGTGATTCTTGTTTTTAGTTCGATTTATATGGTGAATAATGTGTATTGTTTTTCATACGTTAAACCAGGCTTGCTTTCCTGGGATGAAACCAACTTGGTCATGGTGTACGATTTTCTCAATATGGTTTTGAATGCGCATGGCTAGTATTTTATTTAGAATTTTTGCATCATTAATGAACATAATTAATGATATTGGTCTGTAATTCTCTTTTCTTGAACTGTCTTTATTTGGCTTTGGTATTAATGTGATGTTAGCCTCATAAAAGGAATTTGGAAGAATTCTGTCTCTTTCAATTTCATGGAATAGTTTGTGAAGTATTGGTTTTAGTTCTTCTGTAAAGGTTTTGTAGAATTCAGATGGAAAACCATCTGAACCTGGGCTTTTCTTTGATGACACACTCTTTATTGCTGTTTCTATCTCTGTGCTTGCTATTGGTTGATTCAGGTTTTCTATATCCTCTTGGTTCAATTTAGGTAGGTTGTATTTGTCTAGAAATCTTTCGATTTCTTCTAGGTTTTCCATTTTATTGGAATATAAGTTTTCAAAGTAATTTCTTATGATCCTCTGGATTTCTTCACTATCTGTGGTGATGTCCCCTTTTTCATTTCTGATTTTGGTGACTTGGGTTGATTCTCTCCTTCTTTTGGTTAGGTTAGCTAGTGGTTTGTCAATATTGTTAATCTTCTCAAAGAACCAGCTTTTTGTTTTGTTGATTCTTTGTATTTTTTTATTCTCTATTTCATTATTTTCTTTTTTTTCTATTTCATTATTTTCTGCTCTGATTTTAGTTATCTCCTGCCTCCTACTGGGTTTGGGATTTGACTGTTCCTGCTTTTCAAGATCCTTGAGGTGTGTCATTAGGTTATTTATTTTGATGTCTTATTTTTTTCTTATGTGGGCACTCAGTGCTATAAATTTTCCTCTTAACACTGCCTTCAAAGTTTCCCATAGATTTTGGTACGTTGTGTCTATGTTTTCATTTATTTCTAAGAATCTTTTTATTTCTCCCCTTATTTCTTTTCTGATTCATTCCTCATTCAGAAGTGTATCATTCAGTCTCCATGTATTTATGTGGTTACTTTTAGTCTTCCTGTTGTTAATTTCCAGTTTCATTCCACTGTGATCTGAGAAGATGCATGGAATTACAACACATCTTTTGAATTTGCTGCTGCTTGCTTTATGACCCAGTATGTGATCTATTTTAGAGAATGTTCCATAGGCAGCTGAGAAAAATGTGTATTCAGTTGTTGCTGGTTGAAATAATCTGTATGTGTCTATTAGATTCATCTGGTCTATGGTTTGCTTTAGGTCTGAACCGTCTTTATTCATCTTTTGCCTGGAGGATCGATCTAGTGGCGTGAGTGGTGTGTTGAGGTCTCCCAATATTATTGTGTTTGGGTCTATTTGGGACCTGATGTCCTGAAGAATTTGTTTTATGAATGCGGGTGCGCCCACTTTTGGTGCGTAAATGTTTACTATTGTTTTATCTTCTTGTTGGATTGTTCCTTTTATTAGTAAGAAGTGACCTGCTTTGTCTCTTCTGATGTGTTTTAGTTTAAAGTCTGTTTTGTCAGATATAAGTGTTGCTACCCTTGCTTGTTTTTGATCTCCATTTGCATGATATATCTTTTTCCATCCTTTTACCTTTAGTGTATGAGTATCTTTGGCTTGAAGGTGAGTTTCTTGTAAGCAGCATATAGTTGGATTATGCTTTTTAATCCACATTGCCAGCCTATGCCTTTTAATTGGGGAGTTGAGTCCTTTGACATTCAATGTTATTATTGAGATATGATTGTTGTTTCCTGTCATTTTGAGTTTTATTTTCTGTTTGCTGTAGTGACAAATCTCCTTGTTTAGTCGCCTATCTGGTATAGTTCATCTCTCCTGTGGTTCTGAAAATTGCTTGTTTTCCCTTCTTTTTGATTTATTTCTTTTAGGATTTTCTCCAGTGTTGGCTTGGTCCTCATGAATTCTTTAAGTGTTTGTTTATCATGGAACATTTTTATTTCTCCATCAATTTTAAATGATGGCTTTGCAGGATATACCAGTTTTGGTTGGAAGTTGTTTTCTTCCAGGGTCCAGAGTACTCCATTCCAATCCCTCCTGGCATTCCTGACTTGGGTTGAGAAGTCTGGGGTAATTTTTATTGTTTTCCCCCTGTATGTCACCCTTTCTTTTGCTCTTGCTGCTTTTAAGATTCTTTCTTTGGCCTCTACATTAGACATTTTAATTATTACATGGCATGGTGAGGTCCTTCTTTGGTCCTGTCTTGACGGTGTTCTATATGCCTCCTGTATGTGAATGTCCAAGTTCTTTTCTAGATTCGGAAAGTTCTCTGAGATTATTTCTTTAAAGAGGTTTTTTATATTCTTAGTCTGTGTTTCTAATCCTTCTTCAATGCCTTTTATCTTTAGATTAGGACGACTTGCATTGTCTTGTATTTCTTGGATGACCAGTGTGTGTTGTTGTAATATCTTCTGTATATCGTTGACTGTGTTTTCAGTTTTGAATGAACTGTCTTCCAGGAGTGATACCCTGTTTTCCATGTGGTCAAACCTACTAGAGTTGGTTTCTATTGCAGTCTTTATTTCGTTTATTGCCTCTTTCCATTTCGTTCAGTGTTTCTTTCTGATTCTGTCTTAGAGCCTCAACTTATTCCTTCATCTCGTCTATGCTTTCTTTGAGGCCTTTCATCATTCTGAAGATCAAAATTCTGAATTCTCCGTCTTGCATTTCCTTTAGGTCAGTATCAGTAATCTCACTTGATGCATTGTGAGTATTTCTTGTATCTTCACTGTTTCTCATTCTTGTATTTTTGATGTTTACAATTTTGTGTTTCTGTTGCCTCTACATCATATTCCTTTCTATGTATAAGACCTCTTGTTCGTCCCTGTAGACCCATTTGGGTTAGTACGCTGCAAGTTGTGGTGGTTTCCTCTCGTCTTGTTGACCAGGATGTGGTGTGTGTGTGGAGGGGGATCACCCAGGGTCCGGAGCTTGGGTGTTGGCACGTTAGGTGCACTTCAAGGCGAGGTGTTGGATGTGGGCTCCGAGGCGTGGGTGATGGTCCCGGAAGATACCTGGTCTCCGAGACGCAGGTGCACATGTTCTCTGGGTCTCAGGGGGCATCGCTGGAGGTTGCTCAGGCTCTGATGCGCAGTGCTGCATATCTTGCACAGGCCCTGGTGGGTGTGAGCTCTGGGTATCAGGTGGTAGTGCCTGAGGGTGCACAGGTGCTGAGACACGGTACTAAGGAAAGCACGCAGACCCTCGTGAGGTGTTTGGGCTCCTGGAATTTGGTGGTGGTGCCGGTGCATGCCCAGGTTCTAAGGCCATGTGGAGGGTTGTGCGGGTCTTAAGTGGTGGCACCAGAGGGTATCCGGGCTCTGAGGTGCAGCACAGGGGCTCCTGGTTGCATGGTACAGCACAGCTGGATTGGGCTTGGCGTGGCTGTTTGCCCTGGTCATGCTGGATGGCACGGCTATTCGCCTGTGTTGCTCTGGTTCATGTGTCTGACTGCCTGGGTTGCACAGGATTGTGCAGCTGGCCTAGACTGGGCACAGCTAACTGCCCTGGTCATGCATGAAGGCAGTAGCGGGGCCTCTCTGGTTGCACGTGGGGGGGACACGCCTGGCTGCCCAATTGTGCAGGATGGCACGGCTTGTGTAGGTGGATTGCAGGGTCATGGGGCCACGGGGCCGCGGGGTGCAAGCCGAGAGGGTGAGAGCTGAGGGTGTACAAGCCACAGGTGCACGGGCTGTGGGCCGCCCCGGTCTGGGCTGGGCGCGTGGGGCCGCAGGGCATGGGGCGTGGGGGCGTGGGGCTGCGGAGCGCACAGGCCCTGGCTGGGGGTGAGGGGCCGCGGGGTACCCAGCTCTCCCTGCTCTCATGGGATGATGTGGCTGTTTGCCTGGTTCAGCGTGTCTGGCCGCCCGCCCGTGTGGCAGAGATGCTGCTGGCCTATGATGGCGCCGGGGGCGGGGCCACCCTGGTTGCTCGTGGGTGGGGGGGTGCTTCTGGCCGCCTGATTGTGCAGAATGGCGTGGCTTGTGTAGGTGGATCTCAGGGCCGCGGATCGCGGGGCTGCTTGGCCGCGGTGTGCTAGCCATGAGGGTGCGAGCCAAGGGTGCACAAGCCGTGGGTGCATGGGCCATGGGCTGCCCCGGTCTGGGCTGGGGGCATGGGGCCACAGGGCACTGGGCGCGGGGGCGTGGGGCCATGGAGCGCACAGGCCCTGGCTGGGGCCAAGGGGCCGCGGGGTACCCAGCTCTCCCTGCTCTCACGGGATGATATGGCTGGTTGCCTGGGCCGGCATTTCTGGCTGTCTGCGTGGCCTAGTTGCCACTGGCCCAAGCAGGGCACAGGGGGCGGGGCCGCCCCGGTCTTGCGTGGTAGGGCGCAGCTGGCTACCCGGTTGTGCAGGGCGGCAGGACACGGGGAGCGGGACACGGCGCAGTGCGCGGGGTGCAGGGTGCAGGGCGCTGGGCGCGGAGGCCTCCCTGATCTTGGCTGACATGGGTGCTGGGGATCGCGCAGGCTCATAGCACGGTGGAGGGGGAGCTGCTCGGTTGGGGCGGGAGCCCACGATCTGCTGCTGTGATGTCCCCACCACTCTCAGAATTCTATTCTGGTTTCTCCTTCAGATCTGTCTGTGGAGTTGGGGCCTCTTAGCCCCAGCAGTAGGGACTGGGGTAAGATGGCTCCTTACCGGTCCTGCCATCACGGGATTGCAGCTTTCTGTGAAATTCTGAAGCTGGTAGACTCTGTGTCTGCGTGTTCATACTTGGGTTACTGGATTTTGGGTTTTGGATCTTCTGTGTCTGTGTGATGTTGTTTAGTTCTGATTCCCTGAGGCTTTTCTGAGACAGTTTTGAGACAGGCTCCTTCAGGGGCTCCTATTCTGTCGCCATCTTGCCGCTTCCTCATGATTCCTTTAAAGTTTCCTTTAACTGGTTGTGAGAAAACATCTTTTTCATCTTAAAGAGGAGATAAAAAATCCAATACAATTAGCAACTTTATTAATGGATGATATTTATTATTTTCATTGTTCTACTTTTTTGGATTTAATTTTATATTTTTTCTCAGTTATTAAAATCAGTTTCTAGAATAGCAAAATTTAATTTTTCTATTATAATATTCATGTGCATTTATACATTTCATCTAATTATATATTAATTTTATATTGTTTTGATTATCATTACTTATAATATTTTCTAATATTGTTACCTTTTTCTTCCGACATGTTAGTTATATAAATTGCTTAAGTTAAACAATATGTGGACTTTACAGTGAGTTTTTGTTTAGTTTTGCAGTTAACTTAATTTAGGTATTGTTAGAAAATATACTCTGAACTGTTACAGTAATTTAAAATTTGTTGATACATTTTTCTGACTCAATATATGACCTATTTTAGTAAATTTATATATTTTTTATTGGTGCATTATAATCATACATCTTGATGGGTTTCAGGGTGGTAGAACTATACATGCACACATTGGTAAATTAGCCCTCCCCCAATTCCCACCCCCATTACCTCACCTTTCCCTTCTTCTCATGCTCAGCATAGTAGTTGAGTTTGATAAGTTTGTGTATATACAGCCTGTGCATTAGGGTGTTTTCATCTTCTCACCTCCCATCACCCTCAGTTAGGTTGCCTTCTTTACTCATCTAAGTTTTCTACATGTTTGTCTGGACTCCCTCATATGCCCTATTCTCCCTAGCTTCCACATATTAGGGAGAATATCTGACTTTTCACTTTTTGTGACTGACTATCTCACTTAGCATAATGTTCTCTAATTCCACCCATTTCCCTGCAAATTATGTCATTTTGTTCCCTATGACTGTAAAATTCCATTTTGTATATATCCCATAGTTTTGTAATCCATTCATCTGTTGATAGATATCTTGGCTGGTTCCATAGTTTGGCAATTGTGAAATGTGCAGCTATAAACATAGATATACATGCATTAGTCTGGTAGTTTGGTTTCCATCCATTTGGGTAGATACCTAAAAGTGGTATAACTGGGTCAAATGGTAGGTTGATACCCAGTCTTCTGAGGATCCTCCACACTGTTTTCCAAAGTGGTTGCACTAATTTGCAATCTCACCAACAATGTATGAGAGTTCCTACTTCTCCACATGCTCACCAGCATTTGTTATTCTTTGTGTTTTTAATGATAACCATTCTAATTGGGGTTAGGTGAAATCTCAGGGTAGTTTTGACTTGCATCTCTCTGACTGCTAATAATGTTGAACATTTTTTCATACATTTATTGGCCATTTGTATTTCTTCTTTTGTGAAGTGCCTATTTATTGACTTGCCTAGTTTTTTATTGGGTTGCTTATATTTTTAGCGGTGAGTTTCTTGAGTTCTCTGTATATTCTAGATATTAGTCTTCAATCAGAGGAGTAACTGCCAAAATCTCCCATTCTTTCTGCTCTCTGTTGAGGTTCTTGATAATTTCCTTTGCTGTGCAGAAGCTCTTCAGTTTAATACAATCCCATGTATTGATCCTCTTTTTAACTTCTTGTGCCTTTGGGGTCTTGTTGAGTAAGTTTTGCTTGTGCCTATGAGTTGAAGAGTTGGACCTATGGCTGCTTCAAGTAGCTGCAAGGTCTCTGGCCTAATTTCCAGGTCTTTGATCCATCTTGAATTGACTCTTGTGTAGGGTAAGAAATGGGTTTATTTCCATTTTCTGCATGTGGTTAACCAGTTTTGCCAGCATGATTTGTTGAAGAGGCTATCTTATTTCTAGTGTATGTTTTTGGCTCCTTTGTCTAAAATCAATTGGCTGTAAGTGTGCAGATTTTTTCCTGAGTCTTCTATTCTGCTCCATTGGTCTATATGTCTGCTTTTATGCCAATACCATGCTGTTTTTATTACTATGGCTCTGTAGTACAGTTTGTAATAAGGTATTGTGATGCCTCATGCATGGTTCTTGTTGCTGAGAACTACTTTGGCTATTCTGGGTCTTTTGTTCCAAATAAATTTATGGACTGATTTTTCTATGTCTGTGAAAAAGGACTTTGGTAATTTAATTGGTATTGCATTGAATCTGTGGATCACTTTTGGAAGAATGGCCATTTTGATGATATTTATTCTGCCTATCCAAGAGCAGGGGATGTTTTTCCATCTCCTAAGATCTTCAATTTCTTTTTTCAATGTTTTATAATTTTCCTTGTACAGGTCTTTTACCTCCTTGGTTAGGTTTACTCCTAAGTATTTTATTGTTTGGAGGGATATTGTGAGCAGAAATGTTTTCTGGATTTCTTTTTCAGTGGATTTATGTTTGGCATATAGAAAAGCTTCTCAGTTATTAACACTGGTTTTGTATCCAGACACTCTGCTGAATTTGTTGATCAGTTCTATAAGCCTTTTGGTTGAGTTTATTGGGTCTTATAAGTATAATATCATGCCATCTGCGAATAGAGATGGTTTAATTTCTTCTTTTCCTATTTGTACTCCTTTGATTTCCTTGTCTTGCTTTATTGCTCTGACTAAAGTCTCTAGTACTGTATTGATAAGGAGTAGTGATAGTGGACATCCTTGTCTTGTTCCTGTTTTTTCAGAGGAACTCTTGTAGTTTTTCCCCATTCAATATGATGTTGTCTGTGGACCTATTGTATATTGCCTTTATGATGTTGAGGTATGTTCCTTCTATTCTGATTAACTGCAGTGTTTTTATCATGAGTGGATGTTAGATTTTGTCAAATGCTTTTTCAGCATCTGTTGAAATGATCATGTGATTTTTGTCTTTATTTAAGTCTATGTGGTGGATTACATGGATTGTTTTTAATATGTTGAATCAGCCTTGCATCCCTGGGATGAACCAACTGGGTCATGGTGTATGATTTTCTCAATGTGGTTTTGAAGGCATGTTGCTAGTATTTTGTTTAGAAGTTTTGTGTCTAAGTTCATCAATGATATAGGCCCATAGTTTTCTTTCCTTGAGCTGTCTTTATTTAGTTTGGGTACTAATGTGATGTTGGCTTCATAGAATGTATTTGGGAGAGTTATGGTCCTTTCTATTTCATGGAATAGATTGAGGAGTATTGGGATTAGTTCTTCTATAAAGGTTTTATAAAAGTCACCTGGGAAACCATCTGGTCCTGGGCTTTTCTTTGATGGTAGGCTCTTTATTGCTGCTTCAATCTTTGATTGCTATTGGTCAGTTTAAATTTTCTATATTTTCTTGATTCAGTTTAGGAAAGTAGTACATGTCTAGGAATTTGTCAATTTTTTCTAAGTTTTGCATTTTTTTGGAGTAGAGTTTTTCAAAGTAGTTTGTGATAATCCTCTGGATTTCCATGCTGTCAGTAGTAATATCACCTTTTTCATCTCTTAAGAGAGAATCTTGGTTGATTCTCTCTTTATTTTGGTTAGGTTAGCTAGTGGTTTATCTATCTTGTTTATTTTTTTGAGGAACCAGCTTTTGGTTTTGTTGATTTTTTGTATTTTTTATTCTCTACTTCATTGATTTCTGCTTTGATTTTAATAATTTCCTGTCTTCTACTGGCTTCAGGATTAGACTTTTCCTGTTTTTCAAGGGCTTTGAGGTATCATTAGGTTATTCTCTGATTTTTCAGTTCTTCTTATGTGAGCACTCAGTACTATGAATATTCCTCTTAATACTGCCTTCAGAGTGTCCCAGAGATTTTGATATGTTGTGTCTCTATTTTCATTTGTTTCTAGGAATTTCTTAATTTCTTCCCTAATTTCTTCTATGACCCTTCCTCATTCAGCAGTGTGATGTTCAGTCTTCACATGTTTATGAGGTTTCTCTGGGTCTTCTTATAGTTGATTTCTAGTTTCATTCCATTTTTATCGGAAAAGATGCAGGGGATAATATCACTTTTTTTTAATTTGCTAGTACTCAATTTGTGGCCTAGGTTATGGTCTATTTTAGAGTAGGTTCCATGAGCAGCATGTGAATTCAGCTGTAGTTGGGTGCAATATTCTCTATGTGTCTGGTAGGTCCATTTGGTTTATGTTATTCCTTAGGTATGAGGCATCTTTACTGAACTTTTGCCTTGAAGATCAATCTAGTGGTGTGAGAAGGGTGTTGAAGTCTCCCAATATTATTGTATTAGGATCTATGTGTGACTTAATGTGACAAAGAATTTGTTTTTTTGAAAGTGGTTGTATCTATGTTTGGGGCATAAATGTTGAATATCATTATATCCTCTTGCTGGATTGTTCCTTTTAGCAGTAAGAAATAATGTGGTTTGTCTCTTCTTTTTTTTTTTGCGGTACTGGGGATTGAACCCAGGGGCATTTTACCTCCACGCTACACCCCCATCCCTATTTTTTATGCTTTATTTTGAAACCGGGTCTCACGAAGTTGCAGAGGGCCTCACTAGGTAAAGAAAGAGAGAGAGAGAGAGCACTTTTTGTTGCGTTTATTAGGAATTGAGTACTTGCTTACTGTTTCTATCTACTCATGCCTAAAATATTACCCTTGAACATAATAAAATATATATGTGATTGCTTTAGAGAAAGAAAAATAATGGCAAAATAATGTGGTAAAATGACTACTTCTCCCTAATAATATTCTTCCTTTTTCTTTGAATTCTTTTTTTTTTGCGGTATGGGGGATTGAACCCAGGGGCATTCTACCTCCCTGCTACACCCCAGGCCCTATTTTTTTATGCTTTATTTTGAAACCGGGTCTCACAAAGTTGTGGAGGGCTTCACTAGGTAGAGAGAGAGAGAGAGACAGGGAGAGAAAGAGAGAGAGAGCGCTGAGGCTGGCCATGAACCCAGATACTCTGGTCTCCACCTCCCAAAGTACTGGGATTACAAGCGTGCACCACCACGCCTGGCTGGTTTGTCTTTTCTGATAAGTTTAGGTTTGAATTCTATTTTGCCTGATATCATAGTTGCTACTCCTGCTTGTTTTCGAGTTCCAATGTCCTTGATTACCTTTCCCCATCCCTTCATTTTTAGTTTGTATCTTTACTCATAAGTGTGTTTCTTGCAGGCAGCATATAGATGGATTGTGGTTTTTAATCTATTTTGCCACCTTGTCTTTTGATTTGGGAGTTGAGGCCATTTATATTCAGTATGAATATTGAAAGATGATTTTTAACTCCTAATACTTTGAGTTTTAATTTCTGTTTGAAATAGTGTTTGTTCTTCTTTGCTTAGTTGTTTGCTTGATGGATATCATTGTTTCTCTGGTTTTGGCATTTGTTTATTATTTCTTCTTTGTAATTAATCTCTTTGAGTGTTTTCTCTAGTGTTGGTTTGGAAGACATAAAGTCTTCCAGCTTCTGTTTGTCATGGAAGATTTTTATTTCCCATCAAATTTGTCTTGGTTGGAAGTTGTTTTCCTTCAGAGTTTGGAATATGTTGCTCCAGGCCCTCCTGGCTTTCATGACTTGGTTTGAAAAATCTGAAGTGATTTTTATTGGTTTGCCTCTGAATATCATTTGGTCATTTATTCTTGTTGCCTTTAAGTTTCTCTCCTTGGCCTCTACATTGGTCAGTTTGACTATTATGTGGCATGATGAGCATTTTCTCTGATCTTGTCTATTGGGGGTTTTATATGTTTCTTGTACCTGTGTGTTGACCTCTTTTTCTATGTTTGGATAATTTTCTAATATTACTTCTCTGAAAAGATTATTGATTACTTTGTTTTCAGCTTCTCTTCCCTCTTCTATGCCTATTATTCTTAGGTTTGCTCTTTTAAGATTGGCCGAGAACTCTTAAATGTCCAATTCATGCTGTCAAACTTTTTTCTAAATTATATACTATGCATTCATTTGTAGTGTTGGCGGAGCTCATTGTTTCTTTGCTATTCTTCCTTCTCATGATTTCAGGTTTCTGAAGTTTATATCTTTGTTGCTTTTGGTAGCACTCTCTCTCTCTGTAAGTTTCCTATGTCTAATCTCTCTTCCTTTATAGTATTTTATTCTGGAGGTAGATATTTGCTACTAGTTGAGCCTTAAATGTGAATAGCCTTTACCAAATGGTTATTCTCGGCTCTTGTTTGTGTGTTTATTACCCTTTAAAACACACTTCGAAATCTATGACTTACATCCCCCCTCTGTTCTTCCTGTAGATTGTCAGTACTGGGTTTCGGTTACTCTAGGGTTCCTTCTGCTCACTGCAATGGTGATGTTGATGGGTTCCAGGTGTTAATGTTCGGGACCTGTCTGTAGCCTCCATAATAGGGAGAGGTGTGAGCTGCACAGTTTAAACACTGTAGGTGCCCAGAGCTGATAGTGTCCCTCCCACTGCAAGCATTTGTCTCTGCTTTCTCCAATGGATCTGTCCATATATCTCTCTGTCTACACATATAGCAGTATCGCCAGCCTGGGACCCTTGCCTGTGTCTCTCTTTGTCTACAGAAGTGGCAAATGTCACTTTGACCCCACTCTGTGCAAACATGGAACTTTGCATTTTCACAGATTTTCCCCCAGGTACCATGACTGTGTGTCCTCTGGAAATCCCGAGAAACCCTGCAAGGGTGCTGAAACCTGCAGGCTCTAGGTCTCTTCTGCCCAAATGTTGCTGGGGGCTGTCTGCTTATCCGTGCTTCTGCTGTGTCTTATAGCATATCCTACTCCCACCTTTACTGGGGTGATCTGTGAAGTCTCAAACCCCATGAGTCTATTTCTTGCCACAGAAGTCCCTGTGACTGCACTTGGTGATCTCCCCCTTGGGCGGCAAGTTGACTTATGGTCTCACTGAGGGCTGCACTTAATCGCTTAGGGAGGAGGTGGGCTCAGCCATGCTGCTACAGGTTCTGGTCAGGCTTCTGGGAATTCAGGTCTCTGTTAAGTGTGGAGAAAGTAGCTACCTGCTTTTGTGGCTGATGATCTGCAGTTGCTGGATTTACAACAGGTCTCTGGCTTCTTTGTTGGCAGCCTGTGGAAGCTGGAATGCGGGTAGCCACTGACATGGGCTGACCAAGATGGCACCACTGTTACTGTTTGGGTATTTGTCAAGAGTGGAGCGAGCTGCTGCTCACTTTTGCTGCCAATGTTCTGCAGTTGCTGGATTCACAACAGGTCTCTGGCTTCTTTGTTGGCAGTCTGTGGAAGCTACAATGCCAGTAGCTGCTGGTGTAGCCTGGCCAAGATGGCGCTGCTATCGTCGCTGCTGCTGCTGTTCAGGTGTCTGTGGAGCATGGAGAGAGTTGCTGCTTGCTTTGTGGCTGATGCTCTCTGCATTTGCTGGATTTACAACAGGTCATTTGGCTCCCTTGTCGATGGTCTGTAGAAATGTAAATTTTTTTTACAAAACATTGAATTCTTATTGTAACAATTTCCTCTGCCCTTTGTTGATTTGTCTGCATATTTTATCTTTTTTGAGAATTAAAATCTCCCATTATAGTTGTGGATTTTAGTCTATTTTATTAGTAGTATGCAAATGTAGAAACATTTTTCTGTTCCTAGTGGACTAACCTTTATCATCATGCATTGCCCATTTTCATGTTAACTAATGCTTTATACTTTAAAGTCTATTTGGACAAACATCAGTACAGTTATAATAACATTATATTGGTTTGTTTTTTTGCACTAGTTAGTTCTCCTTTTCCCATTATTTTACTTCACTCTGTTCATTGCCTTTATACTTAAGCTATGTCTTTTATAAGAAACATATATTATTATATTTTAATCCAATCTGAAAATTTTCCTTTTATTTGGAATATTTAATTCATTTACTTTTCATGGAATGACTGATACATTTGCATTCAGCTACAATGTTGCTATTATCTATCATTCATATTTTTTATTTTTTCCTCTACTCTGTTGGTTTCTCTACTGTTGTATAAGTAATCCTTCTACAAAACTTAACATCTTGAAAAAATGGTCATTTTATTCTTTCTTGTGGTTTTCACAGTGGGTAGGTTGGACCTATTGAATGGTTTTACTGTCCTTTGTGGCATCACCTGTAGCTAGAGCACTGAGGTTGAAGAGATCTGCTGCTTCACCTGGATTGTAAAATCCAGAAGGTTCCACTGGCTTGGCCGGCAATTGGTTTTAGTTAAAAGCTCAGCAAGGCTTTTAACTACAACATCATGCTGTTCTTCATATAGCCCAACCATGTGGCTTAGGCTTTTTGCAATATGGTGACTGTGTCCTAAGAGAAGGCATCACAGTTGTGCCTGATCCAAGAGGAATGAATGAAAGATGAGTGTCCTCATAAAGTCTAGGCTCAGAATGTCCCGACTATTGACCCCATTATATTGTATTGGTCAAAGTAATTTCAGAGGTAGCCTCAATTTGTAGGAAAAAGTTTAAACTTTCCTATTGACAAGAAGAGCAGGGGGAGAAGGTTGCTGGGAGTCATCTTTGGAGATTACCTACCACATTCATCTTCTCATGGATGTTTTTATTATATCATTCTCCCCATAAGTTATCAAGACAGTTCTATGTTATTATTTTTTCACTATTTCAAAATGACAGTTTTTTTTCTTAACCCATTGAGAATATCATTGAGGATATCATCTTTCAACTTTCCTTGTTTCTGGTGAAAACTTATCTCTAAATTTTTTTGTTGTACTTCAAAGATAAAAAGAGTAATATTTCTTTCTAATCTCAAGCTGACTTTAAGATTTTATTATCTTGTTTGATTGTCACAATTTTTATTACAATAGGACTAATTATCATTCTCCTTTTTTAAATAGCTCACTGTTTACCTAAGATTTAGAGTGTTTCTTTAGTCTGAGGGTTGATTTCATTTTTGACTTTAAAAGAATCAGAAATTAATCAGAAATTATCTTTTCAAAATTGTTTCTAGTTTGTCTTCTCTCTCCTCTCTTTCTGAAATTGAATATCTATGTATGTAACACCTTTTTTTTTTGCGGTACCGGGGATTGAACTCAGGGGCGTTCTACCTCCGCGCTATGCCCCCGGCCCTATTTTTTATACTTTATTTTGAAACCAGATCTCACGAAGTTGCAGAGGGCCTCACTAAGTAGGGAGAGAGAGAGACAGTTAGAGAGCTGAGGCTGGCTGTGAACCCGGATCCTCCGGTCTCCACCTCCCAAAGTACTGGGATTACAAGCGTGCGCCACCATGCCCGGCTTACACCTCTTGACTCTATCCTAGATTAGTGGTTTTCATTCTGACTTTTCTAATTCACTAATTTTTTTGTTGCATCTCTTTCTATTCTGCTGTTAACTAGGTTAATAAGGAAAATAACTATTTTAAAGTACAGACAATCCTCATGAGTAGTCATTCTCTTTAGTGCTCTATAAGCAAATTACAAATAAATAGTTGAGGAAATTAATATATATAATAATGTAATTTAGTCTTTATGCTAGGAAGTATTAAGCCTTTCATAAACACCATCTGATATAACTCTCTGAACCAGCTACAAAATTAAAGATTAGAAAGTAGGTTCAGGTCAGTTCAGAGATTTGTTCTAGTTTATATAAATAGCAAGTAGCACAGGCAAAATGAGGACTTAGATATGACTCTAAGAGTTTCCCTTAAGAACTTCATTTTCTTTCAATCGAATATCATTACTTGAAAGCAAATGACCATGATACATCCGAATTGTGTCATCTGAAGATTATGTCTGTAAGACAGAGTATGGAGTGGGGAAGAGCAGGAAGGGCTAAGGGAAGACATGGAAGTGTTTGTATCGTGGTAGCAGCACACACGTGGATGTCCTTGGTGTCTAATCAGTCACTGATTCTAACCCTTGATTGATTGTACTTCTGCTGTATAAAAATAATTATGCATTTTGGCTTAAAGGGTCTGAGTACATTGTGGCTCCTACTCCCTTAAGATTGATGCCAGATACAGCAGCAACAGAAAAGTTCACACTGTTTTGTGGCATGCAGTGGCCTGGGGAATAAAGAGAGTCATTGTGCCTCATATCTGAGGTTGCATTTCAATAAAAATTGAATGCTTGGAATTATTTGGGATGTCAACAATCATTAAAATGAATTACATGTGTGAAATGCTATCGCTGTATGAAATTACAATAATAAATTAAATAGGCCTACATATAGTGAGCAAAAAAATGAAATTAACCTAATAAGAATTCAACTGCAGTACAATACTTTTGTGGTTTAAGACTGCATAAGAAAAAATATACATTTGATCATTGTTGAATATATATATACATACATACACACACAATCTTTTTGAGTAGTCAGGAATTCAGTAATAAAAATTTTAAATGAAAGGTACTATGTGCATAGAAATGCATATATATGATATATATATATATCATATATATATATCATATATATGTATAACTTAAGCACTATTTATATACATACCCAACTTCATGTACTTGTTAAACCATTAGTTTTTGATACTCTATTTTGTCCTCATTGCCATATCTACTATTTATTTTTTGCCTTGTGTGATTTAAATGATCTCTCTCTCTCTCTCTCTCTTTGGTACTAGAGGTTGAACACAGGGGCATTCTACCTCTGAATTATACCCCTAAACCTCCCTTTTTTAAATTTTGAAACAGGGTCTAGCTAAGTTGCTGAGACTGGCCTTGAACCTGTGATCCTTCTTGTCTCAGTCTTCCAAATGCTAAAGTTATAAGCATGCACCACAATGCCCAGCTAAATGACCTCTTTAATACTAAAATTTATAGAAATTTATGCAAAGTAATGCATGATGTTTGTTTCATTGTTTATTCTTTCAAAGACAGACAGTTTTCCAAACAAAAGTATACCAATGTATGTACATTGAATGCTTTCTCACACTGTTGCCCCCAAAACAAATATTTTAAAAGTTTTCTAAGCAATGAAAACTGTACTCTTTGCTTTCGATTAATGATTTGTTACTACTATTTGTTCAAAATTATAAGTTACATCTCTCTATAACACTAAAAAAGAAAAAGAACAGAAAGGAAGAAGAAAAGAAAGTAGAGAGAAAGAAACATGATATGAGAAAAACACCTGGGTGATTGAGACACATGTTGGGGTTATAGTTGATGTTCCTAACGACTAATGAAGTTGAGATCTATGTATATGCTTCCTTATCTTCTGAATGTCATTTTTGATGAAGTAGCTCTCCAGATACTTTTCCAAGTATTTTTTCTTTGTTAGTTTTGAAAGTTTACATTTTCTGGACATACATTTTCTTTGATCAAACTTGTAATTTCCAAATATATCTCTCTTAGTGTGTGGTGTGTCTTTACATTCTATCACAAGTATCTTCGGAAAAGTATACTTTTGCAAAAGTCAAATATATCAATTTTCCTTTTAGGGTGTGTGCATTTGGAGTTGTCCTTAAAAACTCCTGCCTAACCCAAGGTCACAGTGTTTCTCCTGCTATTTTTCTATGTATCTTATATTTTTATGTTTTACATCTAGGTCTCTGACCTACTTTGAGTTTTTCTTTATCTTTTTAGGACTTTTTTAAAGTTGTGAGATATGTGTCAAGGTTCAGTAGTTTTACATATGGACATCCATTTTTTCCAGTGCTGTTTCTTAAAGACTATTCATTCTTCACTGAATACTTTTATAACATTGCCAAAAGTCAGTAACTATATTTGTATGGATTTTTCTCTGGGAACTTATTTTGTTTTATGGTTCTATGTGTCTAATTTTTCAGCAGTAGAGTGTGCTGCTTTATGATAGCTTTTTTTAAAGAATTATTTTGGCTCTTCTAGATCCTTTTTATCTCCATATATATTTTAGATTCAGCTTACTGAAATTTGAAGGAAACCCATCTGGGATTTGACTGGGAATTCATCTATAGGAAATTGCGGATAATTGACATTTAAATAATATAAAATGTTCTATTCCAAATATATGGGTTATTTCTTTACTTTTTAGCTCTTTGATTTCATACATCACAATTTTTGAATTATTTTTCTTTATTAAGTATATAGTATTATAACCAATAGAATATGAATTGGTTTTTACTATGATAAGTATACATTTTCATGTAGCTGTAATAAGAAATACAGAGAGCATAACTAGGATACTGAAAATGATAAAATCCACACATCTTATTCACAGTTCCCCAGTTTTACTAGAACCAATTGTGTGTGTGTGTGTGTGTGTGTGTGTGTGTGTGTACATTTGTTTAGTTCTATAGGAAATCACTTGTGTTGATTTCTGTAATCTCCATTGTAATCAAGATCCTGAACAGTCCCATCACCACTAGGATCCTCCCAGCTACTCTTTTATATACATCCAGCTGTGTCCTCCTGCTTCATGTCAATTTTTCCAGATATTTATCTATTTTATAAATTACTTGATAAAATCAACCTTTTATTTGATTGATTTTCTTTTCTCTGACTTCAATTTCACATATTTCTGCTTGTATTTTTATTATTTCCTTCTTTCTGATTGTTTTGGTTTATATTCCTCTTCTAGTTTCTTGAAGTAGGAACATATGAATAGGGGTTCCCTATGTCATTGAAAACTGGCCTTGAACCTGCAATCCTCTTGAATCAGCCTCCCAAGTATTAGGACTATAGGCATGTTCCACCATGAACGATTTTGCTATTGATTTATAATTTCATTCTATTATGATCTAGTAAGATGCTAGAGAGTATTTTTTTTTCTTTTTGTAGTAGCTAAGACTTGCTTTGTGACCTAAAATATGGTCTATTTTGGAGAAAGTTCCATGAGATGCTGAGAAGAAAGTGGTGAGAAGGAAGTGAATTCAGATATTGGATGAAATATTCTATAGATGTGTTATGTCCATTTTATTTATAGTAATTTTTAAATCTGAGATGTCATTACTGATTTCATCTCTGGATGACTAATCTATTGGTGATAAGGGCAGGTCAAAATCACCCAGTATTATTGTATCAGGTTCTGATACTTTACAGAATTAGATTTTCAAACTCAGAGTTTTACAGACTTAGAATAAAAAACAGCCAGGCGTAGTGGTGCATGCTTGTAATCTCAGTACTTGGGAGGCTGAGACAGGAGGATCGCAGGTTCACAGCTAACCTCAGCTACTTAGGCTCTCTGTTACTTTGTAAGACCCTGTTTCAAGATAAAGAATAAAAAATAGGGCTGGGGGTTTGCTCAGAGGTAGCATGCCCCTGGGTTCAATCGCCAGTACTGCAAAAAAAAAAAAAAAGAAAGAAAAAAAGAATCAAAAACACTCAGTATTGTACTAGGTTCTGATACTTTACATTTAGTTGTGTTTGTTTTATGTAATTAGGATCACTAATGTAATCATAAATATTTACTCTTTCATTTTATCTTCTTGTTGGATTGTTTTCTATACCAGTATAAAAGGACTTTCTTTATCTCTTTAGTAAAAAGGCGAAAGATTTATATGATCTGAAGAGAAACCAGAGTATAGTCTCTTTAGATTAATTTTTGTCTGAAGTCTACTTCCATAGATATGAGATTTGTTACTCTGGCTTACTTTTGGGGTCAATTTCCCTGGTATATCCTTCTCCATTCTTTCACTTTCACTTTCAACATGTGGTTATCTTTGCCTATGAGGAAAGTCTCTTAAAATAATATATCATTGGATTTTGTTTTTCAATCCACTCTTCTCATGAGATTCTACTCTGGTTGTTGGTTTTAAGTTTTGCATGTAGGATTTTTTTAATCTTTTTTTTGTAATGCTGGCATAATAGTCAAGAATTCTTTTATTTAATGCTTTCTTTGGAAGATTCTTATTTCTCCTTTGCTTCTGAAGGATAGCATTTCTGGATGTAGTAATTTGGTCAGCAATTATTTTCTTTCAGGAATTGAAACACATCATTCTAAACCCTCCTAAATATTAGAGTTTCTACTAAGAAAACAAATGTCATGATATTGGTTTACCTCCAAATATAATCTGGTGTTTTCCTCTTGAGGCTTCTAAAATTCATCCCTGTTCTATATACTTGGCATTTTAAATTTAATGTATTGTGGAGAGGTTTCTTTATTGTTTTCTATTTTTGGTTCTAAATGCATCCTCTATCTGAATGTCCATCTCATTCTCAAAGTTTGGAAATTTCTATTATTTCACTGAAAAAGTTATGAATATGATTAGTCTATATCTCATTTACCTTTTTTATTCTAATTATTATTAGGTCTGGTCTCTTAATGTTCCAGAGTTCTTGCATATTTTGATCATTTTGTTCTTAATTGCTGACTGTTTGAGTTCATATACCTTGTCTTCAAGTCTTGAAATTCTGTCTTCTACAAGAACTAATCTGAGATTCAACTGAAGTTCTTATTCGTATTGAGCCTTTAATTTCCAAAATTTGTTTGATTCTTTTTCAGAATTTCTATCTCTTTAATGAAATCTAATGCTACTTTACATCTTATATTTTATTCCTTAGCTCATTTATTAGATATTCTAATAGTTCATTGATCATTTTAACATTTTTTTAATTCTTTGAGATTTTATCCATTTTATTATCTATGGATTCAAGTGTCAAGTATTTAGTTTTAAATCCACAGTTTCTGTTAAGATTAAATCTTTATGTTGTATCCTTTTGTGTGTTTTCACAAAGGAATAATGTCATGTACTCACCATTATATTATCACACAGAATAGTTTTTTCACTGAGTTTTTACAATCCATACAGTTTTTCCTCTTCAAAAATATCATATATTTAAAATCATGCAATATGTATACTTTTCAAACTGTATTTATAATTTCATGTAACAATAGCCATGGAAGTTTTCTATGTTTTTCATGACTTAATCACTGACTCATTTTCATTTCTAAATAATACCTTATTGTTAATTGCACAGTTTATTTATCCATTTACCTACTGAGTGACATTTTTGACTCATCCCATTTTTGCAATTATGAAAAAAGTTGGTACAAATATTAATGTGCAGGTTCTTGTGTGGACATGTTTTCAACTCATCTAATTAAGTCTCTAGGAGTACAGTTGACAGATTGTATGGTAAGACTTTTAACTTTGTAATAAAATGCCAGATTGTCATCCATAGTAACTGTATCAGTTTAAATTTTCACGGTAGTGAATGGGAATTTCTGTTGCTCCATAACCACACTAGTATTTATTATTTTTAGTATTGTTGGGTTTTATTCATTCCAATAGGAAAAGCATCATCTCATTGTTTTGATGTGTAATTTTCTAATAACATACAATGTTGAAATTTTTCTAAATGCTAATTTGCCATCTGTGCATCTTTGGTGAGGAATCTGTTAACATCTTTTGCCCATTTTTTAAAAATAAGATTGCCTGTTTTCTTATATTTGTGGTTAAAAGTTATTTGTATATGTTCGACACAAGTACTTTATCAGATATGTACTTGCCAAATATTTTCTCCCAGTCTGCAGTTTGTATTTTTATTATTCTGACAGGAACTTTCACAGAGTAAAAGTTTTTAATTTTAATAAAAATCACATGATTTTTTTCATGGATCATGTTTTAATGTTGAATATAAAAACTTATTCCCAGTTTTAGGATCATTTAGGTTATCTTCTAGAACTGTCATATATTTATGTTTTATATTTAAATTTAAGATACTTTTTTGTGTGGTTCTGGGGATTAATCACAGGGTCATTCAACCTCCCTGCCTGCAGACTATATCTCTATCCCCATTTTACTTTTATTTGGAAATGGTCTCAGTAAATTTTCAAGGCCTTCGCTAAGTTGCTGAGGCTGATTTCAAACCTGTGTTCCTCCTGTCCCAGCCTCCCAAGTACTGGAATCACAGGTATGTGCCACCACACCCAGCCTTAATATTATAATATATTTTGAGTAAATTTTTGTGGAAAAATATGTCTGTGTAGATTTTGTGGTTCTAAATCTTGGTTGTGTGTTCTGTTCTATTTGTGTGTTTGTCTATTTTTCACCATTGATAAAACACTTTTGATGTGTACAGCCTAGTTTCCAAATACTTGGGGGATTTCTAGATAGTTTTCTGTTATTGATTTTTATTTGTGTGTGTGTGAATTTTAAATGTTTTCTAAGATTTGTCTTAAGACCCTAATATGGTCTATCTTGATTAATTGCACATATGCAGTTGAGAAGCATGTGTATATGGGTTTTTTAGTAGAGGATTCTATAATTTCGACTGGATCAAGTTTATTAATATTGATATTCATATATTCTATATCTTTATTGCTTCTCTGAATATTTATTATTTCACCTACCAAGGAAGGATAACTATTCTCTCCTTTTTTACTGGTGTTCATATCTTGTCTTTTCATCTATATTGCTCTCTTAGGGAAGAATTTGCCTCTTCTTCTTCGTGCGTGTGTGTGTGTGTGTGTGTGTGTGTGTGCATGTGTGTGCATGTTTGGTGCTGAGGATTGAACTCAGGGACATCCTACCTCCAAGCTACATTCCAGCCCTTTTTAAAAACAAATATTTTTATGTTTTTATTGGTGCATTGTAGTCTCAAATCACAATGAGTATCAGTTTGGTGTTAACATACATGCACACAGCTCTTGGTGTCCCTCCCCCCCGTCTCCTCCCCCACCTCCCCCCATCTCCCCCCCACATGTAGCACTGAGAATGATGTTGGTATATATGAGAAAATTTTAAAAATTGAAACAGGTTCTCACCAAGTTGCTGAGGCTGTCCTGGGACCTGTGATTCTCCTGTCTCAGCTTCCCAACTACTGGGATTATAGGTGTGCATCACCACACTGGTACCAAGTACGTTTTTACTCACTGACTCATTTTTTGCATGAAAAATTCCAAAACTCATGTATAGTTTACTTTGGAAACCTATAAATGACCACAGAGATCCCGAATGGTAATTCAATCCTTTGGTCAATGACATGATTTTTTACATGCACATAAAATAGATCAGACAAAGCAAATTAGAAATTTTAGCCTAATTTTTTTCAGAAATAATGAGAAAATAAATTTTCAGTGTACACTATATTTTGCAACTTATAGTAACAATACAATTTTTAAAAATTACCCAGAAAACTCAGGGAAATATCTACACTTCCACCCAGGATCCAAGAGGAATGGCTTCACTGAATGCATTAGATTTTTAAGGGGGCAATAGAATACACACATCTTTCTCTAAAATTATACTGCCTAAATCTCTGTTTTGAAAATTACATAAATATATTCCTTACTGCATATTTATTTTTGTCTTCTAATCTAGTGGATGTACTGACTTTCTAAGTATAAGATAGAGACCAAATGTAGACTAAAATGCAGAATATTAGCTCTGATTGGAATGTTGTCATCAATTTGTCCATCCCTTTATATTTGATCATATAGAAACATTTTATAATTGCAAAAGCCATGTTTCTGTAGGGTAAAGTTATCCAAACACTACAATAACAGAGTCCTTAGTAGGTAAGGAAGTAAATGTCCTGTTTCATGTTGGGAGTTTGCATCTAGAGTATAGGCATTTGCGTGCTATAAGAACTTACATTTGGTAATACCTGAATCAGCATTGGGCTTCAGTAGAATCATACACAAAACTGTTTTAATTTGCCTCCTTACATAGAAATAGAGCCATATCAGTTGTTAATATTTCATAGAATTGTATATTTTTCATTCAAGTCATTATTAGAAATGTCTCATTTAGGATTCTCACAGTAGCTTGGCTTGTTCTGGGCTGCCACTCCTTGTTGTTTCATGGTCTTTAATTATTCCTCCCCTTGTATGTTTTGAAATGTAATGCTTCAAGGATGCAGGGATGCCAACACTGAGCAGCATTATTTTTCCTTACAATGGATCTTGGGAAGGTTATTGTTAGACCACTAGGTAAAATAGAAAGGTGGATTTAATTTGCATCAAATAAATATATTAAAGTTTAATGAAACAAAGATGCAAATGCAATATTAACATTCAGCTAAAAGTGTTTAGGAATTGTTTTATTTCTAACCATTCAAACCCATTACCTTACAAAAAGAAGTATGGTGATCTCTTTTCCAACAGGGCATGTGTCCTGTCAAAACATTATTGCTTTGAATTTAAGGTCAGAATGTAAAATGCATGTCAAAGCCATTGCTTTGTGCTCCTTTGTTGAGTGTAGCAAGTCATAAGCATGGTGTTTTCCTGCTTCATGTTCTTTAGACAAAATAAGTATCCCTTGGTTTCTATCATTAGAAGAAAGAAAAAAAAAAGAAAGCTATTGCTTTGAAGGGAAGCCTTGTAAAAAATTAACTAAACCAAAATTTCTTTTATAAATATTTATGTGTTATCAACTTTTACATTAGGTATCCATGGCAATTTTTAATATGCTGAATATTTATTACATCTGAAAATATAAAAGATGTTTGCAAGCATCATATACACAGACTATTAAACAATGAATCATTTTTGTAAATGTGTTAGATAAGGTAAATTATCAATTTTTCAACAACAAAAATCATGTTATTGGTAACACTATTTTGACTTAAAATAATCTATATAATAAATCTGATAAATATTTCCATTACCAGTAGTGATTTGTCCAAAATTAATATCAGTGTTTTCTAGTATTTCCAAGTTCTCTTCTTTGATTAAGAAATTAATTTCATGGAGAGAACTAGAGAACATTATGCTAAGTGATATTAGTAAGTCACTAAGTAAAAAATTGGATGTCCGCCCTAATCTGTGGGAGCTAGATAGAATTGGACTTAGAAGGGACTCAGAAGGGAAGAAGAAGAAATCTTTAGATGGACAAAGAAGGTGACCTAACTGAGGGAGTTGGGCGGGGAGTGGAGGGAAACATACTATAGTACATGATATACATACACAAACCTATAAGACTCAATCACTATCCGGAGCATGAAAGGGAGGGAAGGGGGAGGGAATAGGGTGGAATTGGAGGGAGGGCTAAATGTGCAATGTGTGCATGTATGAAGTTGATACTTTGACATATATCAAAATGTATAATTACAATGCACCAATAAATGAACATAAAAAGAAACTAATTTCAGTAATATGATTTTTTGTAATCATATAAAATACAGAACTTGAACACAATGTTCTTAGTTTATATTTGGGAAAATCATATTTGAGGGAAGACTTCAGGTGTCAGTTATTCAGAATTTTCTGTTTTGAAAAGCAAAAAAGTCATGCTTCCTAATTAATCCAGTTCATAGATAATACATCTTCAAGGGCATGCCTCCATTGGAAAAACTTTCTCCCAGGCTGCAACTCCTAAAAGTTCCACCATCTTCCAAAAGTGCCTTATGATAGGGACTAAGGTTTCAGCACACAGACCTTTGGGAGACATTTGAGATCCACACTATAATACCAGTGTTATACTCTCTTTAGCTGAAATTTACCTTATTACAGTCAGTTTTGTAAATATTCTAGATTAGTGACAACCAACTCTTTATAACAAACATTTTAAAACATTAACATCTTGAAAGCAATTCAATAGATAACCTAAATATATAATTTCACTGATGATCAATGCAATATCATAAATATAATCTAAAGTAGATATAAGATAAAAATTGTAATAGAAATATAACTGTTAATATGTAAATACTGAAATAGAACAAAACTAAAAGATTAATCATAGGCATGTACATAGAGAGTCACTATATATGCATTAGCTACAAATGTATAGTGATACTAATGTGTTTTTACTATTCAATACTATTAACTATTCAAATACTATGTGTTTTATTGACCTTAGTGATTCAATCTTCCTAAAATATTGAGTAAATGTTGACTTTTGCTAAAACATTTCTAGTTTTTTAAATTTCTATTAAAAATGACAGTTTCCCTTGGTTTACATGTCAGCAGAATTCCTGGCAAATTCAAACCACATAAAATTTAAGCCATGTTGAAATCATTTGAGTTCACATGTGAAATGCTAAATATATAATCTTAGATAATTAAGAAAGAATTTTCATTTACCTGATGATGCAGCAAGACCTTCACAATTCCCGTGGGAACTACCACAGTTCTTTATGTGCAGAACATTTATCAGTTCAGGTCTGCAGTCAGTAAATACCAGTAGCATCCTGCAATTTTATTAGGGTAGTGCCAATAACATTTCAAATTGCTGCCTAAGAGGTGATTCTGCACACACACCTGCCATCACAACCACTTCCTGAGGTTGGTACCCCTGCTCTTTCTTCACTCTTAATACCACTACAAAGTAACAATGCACTAATAATTTTCAAGGACTAGGTAAAATGCCCCTGCTAGTGAAGCCATTATTCAAGGTTTGAAGGTAAAATGAATTCCTCCTCCTGTGTTCTGTAAAACCATATGCACACTGGTAATGCATCACATTGCAACAAAGTTTTATATTCATGTGTTTCTTTCATTTATTGATATATCTCAACTCTACCAGAGATGGACTTCTCAAGGATCTATAGTAATATCAAATTCATTTTCCAGACCTCTACATCCTGAGTATAAAACTAGGTCTTGAGCATATTTTATTTGCTGAATTGCATTAGAAATTTCTACATTTTAATTCTTGTTTTTATTTTGCTTCATTTCCATTTTTCCTTGTTATTGCAGGTTCCATACATGCAGACACACAAAACCCAGTATTTAAAGTTTATTATTTAAAATTACTAAATGCAGTCAGTTTGGACAGGCAATTATTGTTAGCAGTTTACTAAGATGATAACATTAACTGACTAATGCATTTTCCTTATTTGATAAAATTAGTAAATTATTGTATTTTTCTGTATTGGTGGCAATAAGCAAAGCTTCATCATAAAAGAAAGAAAATAGTACTGTGTGCATGTATGTTACTGTCAACAGGATTTACATTATGATGTGAGACTATAATGCATCAATAAAAGCATATTAAAATAAAGAAAAAAAGAAAATCACCTATAGTATTTTCTAAAAATTTAATTGGTAAAATTTATTTGCATGTCCAAATACAGGAAAGAATAAATTTAATTCACATTAACATAATTGCTTTTATTACATATTAGTGACTTAAAATCGTAACATATATAATACCTGGCATTTATACTGAAAAGAATACATCTTTCAATATATTTACGTATTAAATATGTTAATGAATAAGAAACAGCTGAGTAGAAGAATGTGAAAGACTAGGCTGGGCTGTATCTGAATCACATTTCAGTTGATAGCCCCAGATCTCATAAATCACAATTTTCAGAAAGAAGAGCTTTATTGCTAGTACTGCAAATCTTTATAAGTAATTTCTCCACTTTGTTCTTTTGTATCACTTTTGTTAAACTCTTAAGAAATGAGTCAGGAAGAAATATAAGGAAAGTACATTCATTACCCTCTACCTATCATATATTTTCCAGCAGCAAAGCAGGTAAAGAATTTCCCTAGAAATTTAGATACGATTATGGCCTGTGCACATTTACAGTTTTGTCTATTTTAGACAATAGATATTTCTTCACCTTTCTTGAAATTAGTGCTGCAAAATGGAAATAATGCTGTCTCTTGAGGTATACATATTCTATTTTAAATTCTGGCTTGGCTGTTTATTAACTATATGACATTGGGGAAATGATTTAAATTCATGGAATCCTAGTTGTGTCATTTGTAGATGAGAGAGAAGAGAAAGAGAGAGAGAGAAATGAGTATAGACAGACAGAATATAACTTGGAAAAGGATTGTTTTGATCAGATTCATATAAAATGTAGAATTTGTATTCACCATTTACTGAAATATTGGCAATCATGATCACTCCAAAGGATCTAATCAACTTGTGTTTCCATCTTAACATATTATGGCTCAAAAAGTTTCAAAGTGACAACCCACATTAGAGAGTTAAATCCATAAATAGGATTAATAAGATTTTTCAACATTAATATTTCTTTTTTGGTACTGGGGTTGAACGAAGGGGCCTTCTAACTCTGATATGCACTCCCAGCCCTACTTTTTTTTTTTAAACAGGGTCTTACTATGTTGCTGAGGCTGGCCTGGAACCTGTTATTCTCCTGTTTTAGCCTCCCAGGTACTGGGATAACAGGCACGCACCACCATGCCCAGCTCAATACTAATATTTTATGATTCACAAATCTTATCAGTATGATGGTAAAATTTTTAGCCTTTTTGAATCCTCAATTATAGAGAAAGTGTAACTGATATGATGCCAAAAACTTAACTACTCACCACTGCAACTTAGAGGAAGGAAGATTTATTTGTCCACAGTTCTTGGAGATTTCAGAGGTCCAGTTGATGTCAGGCCAGGTCTGCAGAGCTCAGGGCATGGTGGAAGGAAGCAGAGAAGGAGAGAGCAAGGCTCTGCTCTCACAGCATGAAGTCCAGAAGTAAGAGAGAGAATAAGGGGAGGAAGCACCTTACAGAATCCCCAAAGCCACACCTCCAGAGACCCCTCCTCAGAAACCACACCTTCAACATGGCTGCCCACTCTCCATGTGGTCTGAGGAACACTGTAAATCCAAACCATTAAAATTTCTAAGCTTTAAATTGGTATTTTCTGAGAGGATCCATGATAACCTCCAGGACAGTGGTCCAGACCTCAGCCAACCTTTCTGACCTGTTGCTGTGCTCCTTTCTAGCCCTGGGGCATGGCTTTGGAGCACTGTAGATTTAATACCATTTTATGTAATATGTAAGACAAGTTTCTCGTGGTCTCAAATTTTTAACTATTATTTAGAAGTACCAAATGTCAAAAGATAGTATTTATTTTAGAAAATGCATTGACAATTATGGGTCAATGAAAATCATATTTCATTGGTAAAATAAGAAAAAAAACCCAGTAGGAACAAAAAACTAAAAAAAACCCACAACAAAACCTAAAATTCTACACATTGCCTGTGCCTTAACCAATAGTATTGAGTGATATATTGAGAAACTCTTGAAAACTTTTCAAAAAAGAGAAATAAATCACAATCAGTGGAGTTATAGTTAATACATTGTGTTTAACTTAGTAATTCTTGATGTAAAAACATTCCATTTAATTAACTGACAGTTTGTTTTCCCCTTTGTCTAAGATTTGTTGGTATATTCTTGGAGAACGACTCAATCTTTCCTATATACACAAACAGCATTTTTTTAAAAATTAGGATACTATTAATTTTATAATTTTTCTTTGGTTTCCTTAAGTTTCTACTATATATGTAAAATACTGAGTAACTATTATTGGTAAAAGGAGAGATGTCATATAGATTTAAAAAAATGGTTGTGAGTCCCTTAAGAGGAATAGATTTAATGTTAACATGTAATTAGAATACTGACCTCCATCAAGTTCTCTAAGTTAACACCTTCATTAGCATTTTGTATTATATACTATAACTTGTGATTGACCATGTGATCACAATTTCCCATTTGCTTTGTCTTGACCAAACTTTATTTCAAAGAGTCTCCTCCCCGCAGGTCCTTGAACTTTGGGTTGCCTTGAACTCAAGCAAGCGCTGAGATGCACACACTCCACTCATATGTGAGATGAAGTGGATATGGTAAGTCATATTTTCTGATGAACTCCATTGATCATACTATATACTCACTCTTTTTACTTTCCCAATTTCTCTTAAAACTTTCTGCTAAGCTCTGCTTATTTCTTTCCATAAAACAACTATATCATCACAGGTGACAATTTGCAAGCAAATTCAGTAGTGCTGAACAAACTTGTTTTTGGAAAGAAGCTCCTGAATGACATGCATTTAGTCTTAATTCCTAACTTTAAAAAGCCTATTTGATACTATCTCTTTAATGTATGTGTTGGGTGATGAGATTCTTGTTGACACAAATTGTTCAATTTTAGGAAACTTTACATTTAAGAAAATGCTAAAACTTGACACTTGCATATATTTATAATTCTTCATGGCCATTGAGTTTCAGGAAAAAAATCTTTTATAGAACTATATAAATGTCACATATTCTCTTTCAAATCTAACACAATAAGAAAATGCATGACAATTCAGTGTGGGGTAGAAAAACCAAAAAGACAAAATCAATAACAAAGAAGAAGATTGAATATGTTTGTGTTCTTCACAACTAAATCTGGATGTAAGGACATTTAGATATATTGGACTTATTATCTGAGGCCTATCTCATTTCATTAGGCAATGAAAAGGCCAGCCGTAGAACAAAGAAATCAGTAAATATGTCACAGAGCATAAAGCTAGACCTGAAAGGACTATTTTTTCTCCTCTCTCTTTCTCTCTCTCTCTCTCTCTCTCATTTCTATTCCACAAGTCTCAGTATAAGAAAAACATTTCAATAAAGTTTCTGAGGGACACAATATAATTAGGAAAAAATGACCTTAAGATTTATACTGCTTTAACAACCACTTGGCAAAAATCATCACAGGCATGAATGTCAGCTTAAGATTGACATTTGTAAGAAAACTGAGATGTAGCGTGTGATGGAAACAGACTGCTGGACACATGTGGCGAATCTGAGCCTCAAAGTCACTCTTTATCCTCTGGTACTCAGAAAGCACATCACAGAGTTTATAAGATTTAGTGTATGAGTCTACTGAAAAAAAATCCAAAACTCACTTTCAGAAGATTTTTTTATAAAAGCACATATTCTTGGATATGAATTTTATATCACAGAGATTAGAATTTTGAAGCCTAATATAAATTTCAATTTCTATATGCATTGCCATTTTGTAACATGTCTAAAATATCCACCTTTCTAAATAGTGTTAGTCAAATGCAATTTTATTAACACAATTCTCTTCCCATCTCTTCTCTTCTCTTTTTGGTACTAGAGATGGAACCCAGGGGCATTCTACCTCCAAACTACACCCCCAGTGATTTTTATTTTATTTATTTTTGGGTTATACTGGGGATTGAACCCAGGGGCATTATACCAATGTATTATATGCCCAGCCCTTTTCATTTTTTGTTTTCTGACACAGGGTCTCACTAGGTTGCTGAGAGTCTTGCTACATTGCTGAGACTTCAATCTTCAAACTTGCAATCATTTTGTCTCAGCCTCCCGAGGACTGGGATTACAGGCATGGAGCACCATGCCCAGCTCAGCAATTTTTATTTTGAAACAGAGTGTCACTGTGTTGCTGAGGGTCTCATTAAGTTGCTGAGGCTGGCCTTGAACCTGAGATCCTCCTGTCTCAGCCTCCCAAATACTGGGATTACAGGTGTGTGCCTTAATCTTTAGTTTACTGAACCAAGCTGTGTCATTTGACACAGTTGGCCACATCCTTCTTATTAAAGCTCTCTCTTCCATTGACTTGCTGGATACCACAAATCTTTTCTGGGACTACAGAAATATGTCACCACACTCAGCTAATATTTTCATTTTAAAGCCAGTATTTTTGAAAACCCAGAGCAGTGATTCCTCTATGAAACAATAACACTTTCTTTAATATCATAGTTTTTGTCTCACATTATTGTACAACATTTGTATTATAGAAAGTGATGGTGAAAGTGTTTCTCATATCATGCTTCATCTTCCCAAACCAATTAGAGTGTCAAGAAATAATTCCTATAAAAACTAAAACCCTCAAACATCTGTTAATTAAATAAAGATCTCCATTACCTATGGAGAACATAACATAAATTGAGATATGAGCAATTTCACATATATAATGTATCTTTATTTGTGTTTTATTTTATTGTGTGTGTGTGTGTGTGTGTGTGTGTGTGTGTGTGTGTGTTACCAGGGATTGAACCCAGGGGTATCCTACCTCTGAGATATACCCCAGCACTATTTATTTATTTATTTATTTATTTATTTATTTATGGTACTGGGGGTTGAACTCAGGGACATTCTACCACAGAGATATACCACAATTAATAATACAAATAAAAGTGAACAAACCAGAAATGTTCAGTTTGATGAGTCTGCCTAAAGTGAAAACAATGATATTATCTCCATCTAAATCTCTAAATAAAACATTACCAACGAATCCAAAGGACTCCTGTTCCCTTTCATAGCTCCTCTTGTCTCTTCCCTTACAAGTTAGTCTCTATTTTGGTTTTTACTTCCTGACATTATGCTGTACATACTCTTTGGTATCTGGGTTCTTTCACTCAAACATATACATATAAGAAGTATCCATGTTGCTTTGTTTCAGTGGTTTATTCATTTTAATTGATGGACAGTGTTCCGCAATTATAGTATAATAGAATGCATTCCCTTTCATTGGTGCTATGGTGTGAATATATCACAATTTACGTGTTGGATTACTTCGATTGTTTCCAACATGGATTTATTGAAAATAATGTTCCCATGAAAATGCTTGTATGAGTATTTTGGCACACATATTTCTATCAGGAAAATAATGAGAAGTACTAGAATATGCGTATGTTTACCATTAATAGATTTTCACAGACATTTATTTTCCAAGACATTTACATTGTTACTAGCATTGTTTAGTTATACTTGCTCTCTGGACATAAAAAAAACAGTTGGGCAAGGTAGTGCATGCCTTTAATCTCAGTACTTGGGAGGCTGAGACAGAAGGATTGCTCAATTGAGGCCAGCCTCACTACCTTAGTGGGAAACTCAGCAACTTAGTAAGACACTGTTTCAAAATAAAAGTAAAAAATAAAGGGCTAGGGCTAAGCATGGTGGTGCATGACTGTAATCCCAGTCCTTAGGAGGCTGAGACAGGAGGATTGCAGGTTTGTAGCCTCAGCAACTTAGTGAGGCCCTCTGCAACTGAGTGAGACCCTGTTAAAAAAATAAAAATAAAATAGTGTTGGGGGTGTAGTTCAGAGGTAGAAAGCCCCTGGGTTTGATCCCAGTGTCAAACACACACATACACACACACACACACACACACACACACACACACACACACACAGAGAGAGAGAGAGAGAGAGAGAGAGAGAGAGAGAATTATAAAACTCAAAGAAAAGAGATGGTAAAAATAAAAACAGAAGTCAAGGAAGTACCCATAAAGACAAAATAATTATAGGCATGATGGAGATAGTTATTAATGAGAAACCACATAAGAGGATTTAATGCAAACTCATTTGTAAACTGAGTTGAGGTGATCACATTGATGTTGATAAATGTATTATGACTTTTTGGAAAATACGTTTACATTATGGAATTACATTGATATATTTAGAAGAAATTAGCAATGATGTGTTTACCTTATTTTGTGATAAGAAATTTCAGGAAAACAGGAGAAACTAATTTGGATAATGGATAGTTGAAGTTATTAGAATCATTCTTACAACTTTACTGTATACATAAAATTATTTTGAAATTAAAATTTTAGAATATATATAATTTATCTTATAGAAAGACAGATTATATATTTTACACACTGTACTTAATTGTGCTTTGCATACAACAAAATGTATCTCGTTTAAGTGCAGGTTTAAGTCCTATGTAAGCACCTGCACAGTCAAGAAGTAGAATATTGAGCCATTTTCCCTATATAAATTCCATTTCCCTTGGGCATTCAATCTCCACCAACCATGCCCCAGTCTTAGGCAAGTACTCATATTCTTTCTGCTAGTGTAGACTAATTTTTACTTCTATAATTTCATATAACTGGACTCATATAGTTTGAACTTATGTGTCTGGCTTCATTTTGCAGGATATATTTGAGATCCATTTTTGTTTTTGCACTTCATCCTATCTTATTGCTGTTATATTTCTACTTTTCTTGGGTAAATACCTAGAAGGGAAATCAATAGGTCATATAAAAAGTCTATGTTTATCTTGTAAGAAATGGTCAAAATATTTTCTGAAGGAACCATACCATTTACACCCCTCCAGAAATGGATGAATGTTCATATACATCTCCAATGCTTGGTCTTTGATTTTTAGTCATTTTAGTGGGCATAGATTTGTATTTCTTTTATCTTTATGTTTCTTTTTTCAATATACTTTTTTGGTGCATTGAAGTCTTACATCATGATGTAGATCAGAGTAATAGGAACATACATGCGCACAACACTTGGTTAGCTTCCCCCCCAGCTCCCTTCCCACTCCCTCCCTCTTCCCCATACATGATATTGAGATTGGCATTGATAATTTCACATTTCTCTGATGTCAAATGATGTTGAGGGTCTTTGCTTTTGCTTATTCACTATTGTTAAATTTTTGTTCTGAAATATTTTTTTCAAATCTTCTGCCATGTTTTTGAGGGCTATCATCATTATTATTGTTTCTTAAAACTTTTCTACAATATAGGCACTAGATCCTTATTAAAAACATTGATTAAATTATTTCTTCTGGGTTTAGCTAGTATTTTAATTTAAAAATGTCTTCAGGTGCTCACTTCGGCATCACATATACTAAAATTGGAACAAGACAGAGAAGGTAAGCATGGCCCCTGCACAAGGATGACACACAAATTCATGAAGAATTCCATAAAAGATACTTATACGCTAAAGGTAAAAGGATGGAAAAAGATATACCATTCAAACAGAGATCGAAAACAAGCAGGGGTAGCAACTCTTATATCAGATAAAACAGACTTTAAGCTAAAACACATCAGAAGAGACAAAGAGGGTCACTTCTTATTAATAAAAGGAACAATCCAACAAGAAGATATAAAAATAGTAAACATTTATGCCCCAAATGTGGGTGCACCCACATTCATAAAACAAAGTCTTTGGGATGTCAGGTCCCAAATAGACCCAAACACAATAATACTGGGAGACTTCAACACACCACTCATGCCACTAGATCGGTCCTCCAGACAAAAGATGGATAAAGATTGCTCAGACCTAAAGAAAACTATAGACCAAATGGATCTAATAGACACATACAGATTATTTCAACCAACAACACCTGAATACACATTTTTCTCAGCTGCCCATGGAACATTCTCAAAAATAGACCACATACCAGGTCACAAAGCAAGCACCAGCAAATTCAAAAGATGTGATATAATTTCCTGCATCTTCTCAGATCACAATGGATTGAAACTGGAAATTAACAACAGGAAAACAAAAAAGTAACCACATAAGTACATGGAGACTGAATGATGCACTCCTGAACGAGGACTGGATCAGGAAAGAAATAAAGGGAGAAATAAAAAATTCCTGGAATTAAATGAAAATAGAGACACTACATATAAAAATCTGTGGGACATCTTGAAAGCAGTGTTAAGAGGAAAATTTATAGCACTGAGTGCTCACATAAGAAAAACAGAAAACATCCAAATAAATAACCTAATGACACACCTCAAGGATCTTGAAAAACAGGAACAGTCGCAGCCCAAAGCCAGTAGAAGGCAGGAGATAACTAAAATCAGAGCAGAAATTAATGAAATAGAGAATAAAAAAACAATACAAAGAATCAACAAAACAAGAAGCTGGTTCTTTGAGAAAATTAACAAGATTGACAAACCACTAGCTAACCTAACCAAAAGAAGGAGAGAATCAACGCAAATTACCTAAATCAGAAATGAAAAAGGGGCTATCACCACAGATAGTGGAGAAATCCAGAAGATCATAGGAAGCTACTTTATATTCCAATTTAAATTTTATTTTCCATTTTATATTCCAATAAAATGGAAAACATTGGAAGAGGTCAAAAGATTTCTAGACACATGCAACCTACCCAAATTGAACCAAGAGGATACAGAAAAACTGAATCAAACAATAGCAAGCACAGAGATAGAAACAGCAATAAAAAGTCTTCCCTGAAAGAAAAGCCCAGGTCCAGATGGTTTTCTAGCCGAATTTTACAAAACCTTCACAGATGAACTAAAACCAATACTTCACAAGCTATTCCATGAAATTGAAAGAGATGGAATTCTTCCAAACTCTTTTTATGAGGCCAACATCACATTAATACCAAAGACAAATAAAGCTACCTCAAGGAAAGAAAATTACAGACCAATATCATTAATGAACATAGACGCAAAAATTCTAAATAAAATACTAGCCACGTGCATTCAAAACCATGTTGAGAAAATTGTACACCATGACCAAGTTGGTTTCATCTCAGGAAAGCAAGGATGGTTCAACATACGCAAAACAATACATGTTATCCACCACATAAACCGAACTAAAAACAAAAATCACATGATCATTTCAATAGATGCGGAAAAAGCATTTGAAAAAATTCAACACCCCATTCATGTTAAGAACTCTACAGAAAATCAGAATAGAAGGAACGTACCTCAACATCATTAAATCAATATATAAGAAACCCAAGGCCAACATCATATTGAATGAGGAAAAATTGCCAGAATTCCCCTTAAAATCAGGAACAAGACAAGGATGCCCACTATCGCCACTCCTTCTCAACATAGTCCTTGAAACTCTTGCCAGAGCAATAAGACAAGAGAAGGATATCAAAGGAATTCAAATAGGAAAAGAAGAACTAAAATTATCTTTATTTGCAGATGATATGATCCTATATCTAGAAGACCCAAATAGCTCAATCAAAAGTCTACTAGAGCTGATTGACAAATTCAGCAAAGTAGCAGGATACAAGATAAACCTAAAAAAGTCAGTAGCTTTCATATATGCCAAACATGAATCCACTGAGAAAGAAATCCAGAAAACAATCCCATTCACAATAACTTCAAAACCAATCAAATACCTAGGAATAAATTTAGCCAAGGAGATAAAAGACCTCTACAATGAAAACTATAGAACACTGAAGAAAGAAATTGAAGAAGATCTTAGAAAATTGAAAGATCTCCCCTGCTCTTGGATAGGCAGAATAAATATTATCAAAATGGCCATTCTGCCAAAAATGATCTACAGAATCAATGCAATCCCTATCAAAATACCAACATCATTTTTCGCAAAGCTAGAAAAATCAGTCATTAATTTCATATGGAGAAACAAAAGACCCAGAATAGCCAAAGCAATTCTCAGCAATAAGAACCATGCAGGAGGCATCACAATTCCCATCTTCAAATTATACTACACAGCTATAGTAATAAAATCAGCATGGTATTGGCACAAAAACAGACACATAGACCAGTGGAATAGAATAGAAGATACAGAAACAAGTCCACAAACTTATAGCCAATTGATTTATGACAAAGGTTCCAAACACATATGTTGGAGAAAGGACAGTCTTTTCAACAAATCGTGCTGGGAAAAGTGGTTGTCTACCTGTAGAAAAATGGAGCTGAATCCTTACCTCTCACCCTGCACAAGAGTCAACTTTAGATGGATCAAAGACATGGAAGTTAGACCACAGACTGTGAAATTATTAGAAGAAGCCATAGGTCCAACACTCCATCATATAGGCACAAGTAGAAACTTCCTCAACAAGACCTCCAAAGCACAGGAAATTAAAACAAGAATTAATAAGTGGGATAGCATTAAACTACAAAGCTTCTGCTCATCAAAGGAAACCATCAAGAGTTCAAAGAGAAAGCCTACGGAATGGGAAAAGATCTTTGCAAGCTATCTCTCTGACAGAGGTCTAATATCTAGGATATACAAAGAACTTAAAAGACTTTACACTAAGAAAACAAATAATCAATCAAGAAGTGGGCAGCTGAAATGAATAGACACTTCACAAAAGAAGAGATACAAATGGCCAATAGATACATGAAAAAATGTTCAACATCATTAACAATCATGGAGATGCAAATCAAAACTAAGATTTCATGTGACCCCAATTAGAATGGCAAGCATGAAGAAGTCAAACAACAACAAATGTTGGTGAGGATGTGGGGAAATTGAGACTCTTCTACACTGTTGGTTGGATTGCAAACTAGTTCAAACACTATGGAGATCAGTGTGGAGATTCCTCAGAAAACTTGGAATGGATCCACCATATGATCCAGCTATACCACTACTGGGTATGATACCAAAGGGATAAACTAGAAAACAACAGTAATATATGCATATCCATGTTCATAGCAG